>JAPXFY010000022.1:4384390-4456890 GCA_030674185.1 Monoplex corrugatus | reverse complement strand
TTATCATTTTTCCTCCAACCTTTAATCCAGGGTCTTCCTCTACGTTTCTCGTGATGTTTTCGCTGTAAAGTGAAAACAGATCTGGTGACAAAACACAGCCCTGTCTGACTCCTCTTTTGGTGTTTTGGAAAGAGCTTATATCTTTTTCTATTCTCATTGCAGCTTTTTGTTCCAAATACATATTTCTGATTATTCGTAGATCTTTTCCATCAATATTGAGTCTTCATGTCTTACCCGATCAAAAGCCTTGGTATAATCAACAAAGCATAAATATAAATCCTTATTCATCTCGATTGACCTCTCTATGATAGCTCTTAGGATGTATATGGCATTAATAGTTCCTTTCCCTTTTACAAATCCACACTGTTCATCTGCTATTTCTCTTTTGATTCTATTCCTTGTCCTCATCATGATTATTCTTAAAGGATTTTCGTTACATGACTCATCAAACTGATTGTGCGATAGAGTTCGCATTCTATAGCCCCTGTCTTCTTTGGAAGTGCAATGAAAATTGATTTTGACATATCTTTGGGGATTTTTCCAGTGTCGTAAATTTCATTTAGGAGGACTGTTATTTTTTCAATACGAATTCCTCCAGGGCTTCAATCATCTCTGTAGTAATGTTGTCTGGTCCTGGGGCTTTTCCTGGTTTCATCTTTTTCAGTGCTGCTCTAACTTTATGTTTCATTATGGGTGGTCCTTCAAAGTTCTTTTTATAATGTGTTCTTCGTTTCTGTCATCTTCAAAAAGGTCTTTAATGTACTCTTCCCATCTGTCTAATATTTTGTCTTTTTCCATGATAAGCGTACCATCTTTCGATTTTAAGCAACCAGTTGATGTGCATGTACTTTTCCTGCGGACAATTTCTTCAATTCGTCTGTACATACCCTGAGGATCCGTTTTGTGTCGGTCTTCTATTTCTTTGCATTTTGTTTTCAGCCAAGCTTCCTTAGCTTCATTGCACCTATTCCTGATTTCTTTGTCTATCTTCCTGTACATCTCCTCATTTCTCTTTGCCTTCCTCCGTTCCTCCATCAAGCCTAAAATTTCTTTTGTCATCCAGTTCTTTTCTTTTCTTTTTTTTTTTTTTTTTATCTACTTAAGGGATTTCTTCACAAGCTTCATTTATCGAATTTTTCAACTTTGTCACTTGTTCTTCACTGTCACCAAAGTCTTCCAGAGCACTGAATTTGTTTTGAACATGTACATTAAATTTTGTACGTATCACTTCATCTGTCTTTAAGAGTCCAAGATTTAGTTTGATGTTGTTTTTGGTCTAATAATGAAAATAATAATTACAATATTTACATAGCGCAAAATCTTGATAAAATCAAATCTAAGCGCTGAACAGACACACACGCACGCACGCACACACATGCACGCACACACACAACACACACACACACACACACACACACACACACACACACACACACACACACACACACACATATGGCTATAAATGGGGAGAAAGAATAAAAGCAATGGAAAATTATAGAGAGCATAATATATACAATTATATATTACAATGTGTTCCCCTCCGAATGCAGACAGGCTGCAGAGGGGGTTGAGTGAGGTCAGGATTTTATGCAGAGGAGAAAAGGTGAGTTTTGAGAGCAGACTTGAAGGAGACAAAAGTAGGTTGGTGACGGACTGAGAGAGGAAGTTTGTTCCAGGAGAGTGGACCAGAAACAGAGAAGGCTCGTGGACCATAGGTATTGAGCTTAGTGCGTGGAAAGCGAAAAGTCAGAGGATCGAGGCAGAGCGGAGGGTACGTGAGGGACCATAGATCTCAAATAAGCTTAACAGGTAATCGGGTGCTGTGTTATTGAGGCTTTTGTAGCACATGGTGTCTAGTTTGTACTGTATGCGCTTTGATACAGGGTGCCAGTGAAGTTGTGCCAGGAGAGGAGATATGTGGTCAGCTTTTTTCTTTTTGAGTACAAGGCGTGCAGCATTGTTTTGAATGCGCTGTAGGATGTGAATGGTGGAGGCAGGAAGACCAGACAGGAGTGAATTGCAATAGTCAATGCGAGACATTATGAAGGAGAGAACGACTTTTGACTATTGCAATTCACTCCTGTCTGGTCTTCCTGCCTCCACCATTCACATCCTGCAGCGCATTCAAAACAATGCTGCACGCCTTGTACTCAAAAAGAAAAAAGCTGACCACATATCTCCTCTACTGGCACAACTTCACTGGCTCCATGTATCAAAGTGCATACAGTACAAACTAGACACCATGTGCTACAAAAGCCTCAATAACGCAGCCCCCGATTACCTGTCAAGCCTGCTTGAGATCTATCTTCCCTCACGTACCCTCCGCTCTGCCTCCGATCCTCTGACTTTTCGCTTTCCAGCACTAAGCTCAATACCTATGGTCCACGAGCCTTCTCTGTTTCTGGTCCACTTTCCTGGAACAAACTTCCTCTCTCTGTCCGTCAGCAACTTACTTTTGTCTCCTCCAAGTCCGCTCTCAAAACTCACCTTTTCTCCTCTGCATAAAATCCTGACCTCACTCAACCCCCTCTGCAGCCTGTCTCCACTCGGAGGGGAATCACATTGTAATATATAATTGTATATAATATGCTCTCTATAATTTTCCATTGCTTTTATTCTTTCTCCCCATTTTAGCCGTGTGCGTGTGCGTGTCTGTGTGGTGTTGTGTGTGTGTGTGTGTGTGTGTGTGTGTGTGTGTGTGTGTGTGCGTGCGTGCGTGCGTGTGTGTCTGTTTTAGCGCTTAGATTTGATTTTATCAAGATTTTGCGCTATACAAATAAAGTATTGTATTGTAATTGTATTCATCTGTGCCCATTCTACAAGTTTCCCTCCCCTTTCATTTTGTGTACCAAGGCCATGAAGTCCAACTATATCCTCCATCCTATCCTGTCCCACTTATCATTAAAATATCCCATTATTACAGTAACATCTTGTGATTTACATTGGGTCTTGGCCATCTCTAATACCTCGTAGAAGTTGTCGATGTCTTCCTGAGTACTTGCGGATGTTGGTGCATACACCTGAATGATGGTGATATCAAATGGTCTGCCTCCCAATTTGACCAGCAAAACTGTCGGACACAGCCCAGTATCCCTTAACTGCCTTTGATTTGTCCCTGTCCATTACGATGCTACTCCTCTTCCATGTGAGTTTCCACCAGAGTGAAATTGTTACTGTATACTCTCCTGATGTTATCATGCCTGCCCCCTTCCATCTCACTTCCCTATTCCTAAAATACTAATGTTAAGCCTTTCCATCTCCAATGTTATGACTAGTCAACCTGAGAGTAAGGGAGATGATCAATATGACTACGTCATCTCACATAGTTGCCAATGACTTCCCCTTGAACTCTCGCGATCTCCGAGAGTAGGCACGCACGCGCGCGGCACGTGGGAAAACCCGCGGGAGAGACAACATCCGGGCAACTTACACCTCATTATCACAGGCATACCGAGTCTTAGCACTTGAATTACAAAGCCAATATTTTTTTTTTTAAAATGCTGTCCCGTTCTGTGAGAGCGGAAACCCGTAGCCGGGCAAAAGAGGACATCAAGAGAGTGATCACTGCCATCGACAAAGTGCGCAAATGGTAAGTATCGCTATGAACGCGTGCTTTTGTGTCGACAGATTGCTGTCTAACAATGGCGATGGCGTCTCTTTGTGTCGCGACAACTAGATGATGTCTGATTCTTGTTCAAGTGTGGCAGCATATTCAGACACGTGCTTTTGTTTACCTCGAGGCAGAGTGGGGAGGGAGGATGAAGGTAGTAGAGGTAGGGTGGGGAGGGGGTTTCGCCTTTGGATAGTGTTATTGTCTGGCTTTGTCGGCAAGTGGCCAGTGTAGGTCAGCTTGTCTCAGTCGGATTCATGTTTGCACTGGTGTTTAACAAGACTTGACAAAAGTTTGGAATTTGTTTCAAGAGGGATTCACCAAACTCGACAAATTCCATATGCGCTCCATCCAAATCTGCCAGCAGTTTGTTTGGCAAACTCTTTGATCTTTCGCAGGGGAAAAAAAACAACATTGCTATTTGCTGGTAAAGTCTCGAAATCCGGGAGAAGGGTACGGGAACGATGAAAGCGCTGACAGAATGATTGGAACAGTGGGCAAATTTTAATGTAATGAACAACTTGAACAAACTTACTATGTGTCTGAATGGGATTTAACTCAAAATGGATCTTGAGTACAGATAGAGCTGTGTATTCAAGAACCATCCAACCGCTATTTAAAAAGATGAAGGAAAAAAAATGAGGCAGCTGAAAAATAGTACCCTGAGAATGGTACATTCAGTTTTATCAAATGCTGATATAATTGTCATCATATGTATGTAGATGAATTATCATAGCATTATATTTATGTCTTTATAAATAAATCACAGTAGAAATTAAAATACAAATGAAATGATATTTCAGTGTTTCTCATTATGCCTGCGTATTGGTTTGCCTGTATACATGTACTGGTGCTACGTTGCTGCATAGTCGGCATACTCCCGCCTTCGGTGTTCGTGCGTGCAGGTTGTGTTCATCATGTTTCCATGAACCACTAGACATAGATAGGATGTACAGGGTCTTTAACATGTGTATTTGATGTGCTGCAAGAATTATGATTATGAGTTGTTTTTGTCTAATATTAATCTCCAAACACATTTGACATTATATATATATATATATACTGTGCATTACACATAACCAGACATTTTAGTTGACTATGAGCTCAATCTTTTCATGAACTGACCACATTTCAATATATTGTTTTATAGTCTGCATCTGTAGTGTGTGTGTGTGTGTGTGTGTTCTGGGTGTTTTCATACTTCCAGAAGTTAGCCACTGACATGACTTCTAGGGTCTTCAACATGCTTATTTGATATTCTGCATGGGTTATACACATGATAGGGGGGGGGTAGATGCTTGCAGGTCTGCATGGGTGTTGACCTGGGAAATCAGAAATATCCTCATCTTTTACCCACCAGATGGAGATGTCTAGGTCACATAGGTGGCTTTAGCCTCTTTCACTCCTGTACTCTGTCCACCAGCACCCTGCATTGACAACCATGCTAGCAAAGCAGAAACTTAACTCTTTGATTCCTTCACTCTATCCCCCAGCCTTTTGCAGGAAGCTGGTGGATAGAGTGAGGGACTCAAAGGGTTACATTTTTGTAGTTGGTGATAGGGCAAAATAACAGCAAACGGCACAACCTTGAGACAGGTTGATAAGTTTAAATACCTGGGAGTGGGAACGATCATTTCACCAGATGGCAGATGCACATCAGAAATACTAAATAGCCAGCAGAATAGGCCAAGCCAAACCAACATTCAAGAAGATGGAAAGCATTCTTACCAACAAATGTCTATCAATTAACATCAGGAAGAGAGTTCTTGAATGTTATATAGAACCGATACTGTTTTACGGTTGCGAGGCGTGGACAGTCAACAAACAAAGCCAGAACAAGATTGAGGCAGCCGAGATGTGGTTTCTAAGAAGGATGTTGAGAGTTCCATGGACAGCAAAGAAAACAAACGAGACAGTCTTGATGGAGGCAGACACAAGTAGATCACTCATAAGGAAGATTAGGAAAAGACAGGCAACATTTATAGGCCATTTTATGAGGAAGGGGGAATTGGAACACCTGGTCACAACAGGAAAGCGGGAGAGAAAGAGAGCACCGGTAGACCCAGGGAGAAGATACTAGACGGACTTGCAGAGTGGCTGAAGACAAGGAGGGTGGAAGAGATGCTTGAGGCAACAAGAGATAGAGACAGATGGAAGTCCATAATCGCCAACACCATGCGGCAAGGCACCTGATGATGATGATGATGATGATAGGGTGTGGGAGTCGAAAGGTTATTAAACCCAGGACCTTCTGATTGTAATTCGATGTTTACCAAAGTATATGTGAGAGGATGAAAACTTCTTACTAACGTGATTTTTCATACGTGTTGATTTTTTTTTTTTCAGTTGGTCTTTTAAGGCAGTAAGAGTCAACCTTTTGTGCTGTTATAACATGTAACTCTAAGCCTGTATGTTGGGTGGCATGCTGTATTATATCATGTGACTTGGCTAAGCCACTATTTATTGTGGCTCTAAGTCTAATGTTTGGCAGTGGGCAGGGCTTGAGTACAGAGAGAGTAACTTGGAATAGAGGCAGATTAATGTAGCAATATAATATTCCAGCATGTATTTCGAAGTCAGCTGATTTGATGCAGATATGTGACTGATACTGTTTGAAGAAGCCAGCAAAATGATATGTGACTGATATTGTTTGAACTTGAAGAAGCCAGCAAAATTTCTTCATACCCACAATACACACAAAAGGAGTGTAGGCATTAACAGGTCTGTGCCCATTTGACTGGGGAGGTGAGGGAAAAACCTGCACCCTGTGCCCACCAGACAGAAGGAACCCGGGCAGAATCGAACCCAAACCTTTCACTTGGCATTTGCATGGGTGCCACTCTTCCGTCTGGGTGACGGAAATCCGTTTTCTCTCGGCAAGGCCCCAGACAAGGAAATTCCATTTTTTCATTTTCGTTATTCAAAAAAAAAAAAAAAAAAAAAGTTTTGCGGAAAAAAACAGTTGAATCGGCGGTATTATGATCGAAACAGCACTGTAGCAGATGACCGGAAATGAGGAAGCGCTCTCAATCGTTGAAGACAACACAGGTCCAGCGATCTTTGTTAGGCTACACACATCACTTTCGTCGCACCATTGTGCTGCTAGTGCCTTCAAGCGAAAAAGTTTTCCAGTTAGCCTGATTTTCAGTTTTTTTCAGATTTTCAAAGTGTCGCCCTTGCATCTGATATATCTTAATAATTTGACTGTCATGTCCATCATATGCATATCATGTTACAAAATTTTAGAAAGTGTTTGACGCTTCTGTTATTTGACAGTACCTTGAGTAAGTAATAGTAAGGCTAATATAATAATAACAAAAATCGTGACTGAAAAGAATATAATAATATATTTTATGTGAGTCAGATGTATCCCAATAAATGTCATTGTTGTTCTGTTGATCTAGGGAGAAGAAATGGGTCACCATTGGGGATACTTCCATGAAAATCTTCAAGTGGGTCCCAGGTAAGTGTGAGGTGAAACAGAGTCTGTCTTGTCAATATATGATGACGTGTTGTTGTTCCTTCCTCAAAAAACAATTTCATTTTCTCAAAACAGCATCTTGGCGTTCGGATTAAATTCCACATGCACTGATGCTTCAGATGCCATGTGATGGAGAAGATCTAAAAATGATTGTGGCCTAAGGTGTAAGTCTGCACATAGTAAGTCCTACGCACTGGCAAAGTTGTATAGGTTTTTTGCGTGATCCTTGTATCTATCTGTAATTGAAATAACTTGAAAACAAAACAATAATTGTGGCCAGACTAAAGGTTGAACCCATGACATGTACATTTTCAGCATGGTGCTTAACCACGGAGTTGGCAGGGCACTGTAAGTGAAAGTGTGGCCTGCCCCAAGGTCAAACCCACAGTTCCTGTATTATGCTTCATCAAAAACTGCACAGTCTTAAACTGATAAGATAAAAATGTTAACTGACGAAAACTTACATTCATAATACCTATGTTGAGAGATCATCTCCACACCTGCCATCTGAATAAAAAATTACACTCATAATACAGGTCTGTGTTGAGATAGTATTTCCACTCCTGCAAGTTTATATTAAAGAGTTTAATTTTAGTGCATTGTCAAAATATACTATTATTTAATGTAATGTCTTTAATTGTTAATGTACATGATCATATAGTAGCAATCACAGGGAGCATGGCATAGAATTCAATGTTATATAAATATAATATAGTATCAGAATCTACTACAGCATTTAATGTAATGTCATAATTATTATAATGTGCATTATGACATATACAGTGGAAATCACAGAGAGCATGTAGAATCAAATGTTGTGTAAAAATAACTTGCTCACAGTGCATGCACACGATTTGTGTTGAGGTAGAGCTCTTCCATTCTGACCGCACAGGTTTGAATCTTGCTTGAAAGAAAGAAGACTGTGTGCATGGAAGCTTCTAGTCCAACCAGCTGTGATTGGGTACATGTCCCTCATCAAGGTTAGGGAAGGTAAAGTGGAAGTGTTGAGGAGATGGTCACTACCTTCATTTACGCTGACTTTGAAAGGTTGAGATAAATCACCTTAACCCATTTATTTATATTTATTTACACCCGCCGCCTGTCACTTAGGCCTGATGGGGAATTTTCATCACGCTCTAAGCACTAGGGGTTACACACACCTCATGAATGAAGTTTCCCCAAAAGTCAGGATTAACCAATGAAAGAATTAGAATGATACTGAGTTTGGTACCACACATCGCCTCATTTAGAAGATATCGGTCAGCGTCTGACCTTTTCATTCACACGCTTTCAGAAATCTCCGAATACTAGGAAGTTTCTGAGCAGAATCTGCAAATGGGAAAGGGTTAATCTCATACAAACTTGGATATTCTGAATTTGTGATCGCCTTAAGTGAAATCATTGAAATTTAAGGAATGCATGTTTTGTTATTGATGTCAGCATGCTTATTCAGCACTGAATGTCTCATTGTATTTGTTTTGGACATCCAGTAATTAAATGAAACAGAAAAGATAAAGTTATCTTGTTTCTGTTGTGTTTGTAAATGTAATAATAATACAGAAATATTAGTAATCAGTATTAACCCTTTGACTCCCACACCATATCCACCAACTGCTAAAACCTAACCCTTGATTCCCTCACCCTTTCCACCAGCTTCCTGCAGGAAGCTGGTGGAAAGGGTGAGGGAATCAAAGGGTTAGGTTTTTGCTTTGCTAGCATGGTTGGCAATACCGGATGCTGGTGGACAGGGTGCAGGAGTCAATGGATTAAAGACTTCTACATCCACTTTTTCACTTTATGTTTGTTTTGTGTTTTCAGTTACCTCTTCAGAACCAGCTCTGGTGAGAAAATTAGTATTTGGGTTATTTAACCCTTTGACACCCTCACCCTATCCACCAGCATCCTGCATTGTCAGTCATAATAGCAAAGCAAAACCTTAACCCTTTCACTCTCTGACCTTATCCACCAGTTTTTTGCAAACTGGTGGATGGGGTGAGGGAATTAAACGTTTAACTTTAACTCAATGGAGTTTGAGGAATTTTTGTGCAGGAATTCCCTCAAATTATAGAATTTTAAAACTTTTTTTGGTTTTTGTTTTAATGCCAAAAATCAACCCTGCAACACAGACACAAATGACAGACATGCACAAAAAGATCAGACTGTACTTAACATGGACATACTCACTCTGGATGTCTTGTCTGTGGTAGTTTATTCCTACTCTGGTTTAAAAAGGGCATCCAAAATTCTCCTACCATCATCTTCACTCCCACCACCAGGGCTGTTAGTGGTAAAATCTGTTTTTCCCTGAAAATTGGCCGGGGTCCAGGGCCGCCCAGGCCCCGGTGGGGTCCAGGGCAACGCCCCGGTGGGGGTGCAGGGGGGCGAAGCCCCCCGCCGAAAATTGAAAATATGACATTTGAAGCCAATCAGAGGGCCTATCCTGGCAGCAAACTGGGTAATTTTTAGTTCACAAAAAATTAACAAATCAATGGATCAATTTGTGTTTAGAGTAACTTTCTGAAACCACATGACATATATAGCACTTGGTTAAGGATAACTCGTGGCCAACTTCGTAGGAGTTGTTTCCCTTGAACTAAGACCATCCTTTCGTCTGCTCTGCTCTGCCGTCGATCGCGGTTCTTGGTTTTTTTGTTTTTGTTTTTTTTTTTTTTTTTTTTGCTTTTTTTTTTTCTTTCGCGGAAGCACTTTGACTTTCCTGAAATGGGATCACTGTATTCGCGGATTTCCGCGAAATCGCTGAACTCTAACAGCCCTGCACCACCCTATCAGACTGTACTTAACATGGGCATACTCACTCTGGATGTCTTGTCTGTGGTAGTTTATTCCTACTCTGGTTTAAAAAAGGGCATCCAAAATTCTCCTACCATCATCTTCACTCCCACCACCCTATCCATCACACACATCATCATCATGACGAGATGAATTCAACCCCTGTTCTATCACATCATCACCCCATTTTTCATTAGAATCTATGCATTTTATAATATCATCGTCAGAACCATTTCAAATAATAGATCAAGCATTTCTTGCAAACGATTACAGTTACTGTGGATGGTGCCATTGCAAAATCTCGGCAAGAATTGGTTAGCTGGTGTCCAAACAAAGAGTTAACTACTAAGTAGAGTCTCTAAATGAATGAAAGCCCCCAAGAACAGTTAAAGGGAGGGAATCCATTGCAGGACTGTATGGTGTTATAAAAGTATTAAAACTGATTAATTCCCTTGGAAGTGCCTATTATTTTTATCAGGGGAAAAGTTGTTGTTTTTTCTAAGTGGTATATTTACCAGTCAAGACTGAAACTAATGACATCACCAACAAGTAGATGAACCTGTTAGGACTTAATTGGGTTAAGTTTGTGCAGCTGGCAGATAGGGTCCGGGTGTGAAAGGGTTAAACTTGACTAACGCTTTTTTTTTTTTTTTGGTGAGAGTGGGGAGATACGTTGTTTACTCTGTTTTTTTTTTCTCAGATGTGTTTATCATTTTTCGTGAATGTTGTTGTGATTGTTTGGTGCACACTGTGCAGACAATGTGTTGCTGCATAGTCTGTGTATTCTGTCTTCAGTGGGTTGCCATGTACTATGCACTTATGCAGGGTTCGCACAGTCCTTAAAAGTCCTTAATTTTGAGGGCATGCTTTTTAAGGCCTTAAAAGTCCTTAAAAATCAGGCTTTTGCTGAAAGGTCTTTAAAAAGTCCTTAAGTTTTGTCACTGCCTATGATTTTTAATAAAGTCTGTGTAAAATCTTGAGTTTGTAAAAAAAAAAAAAAAAGGTTGAAATTGAATTTAAAAAAAAAAGAGAACGTCTGAGTCGGAGTTAAGATCGACGATCTCACCAATACGTCGTCTGCTATAGGTCAAAACACCAGAGTTACGGGCCTTCATGGTGCATGCTCGTACGTGAAAGAATGTTCCACCATTTTGAAATTGAGAAGTCAGCATGCCGGGGAAGTGTTTGTTTAATGTGGTTTGGCTGGAAAAAGACGAATACAAAGAATGGCTGCAGGCAGACCCAAATGGAGACAGATGCAAGGCCTTTTGCCGCATTTGTAAGAAGACTATAGACATTCGTTCAATGGGAGAATCGGCTGTAAATACCCATGGAAAAGGGAAAAAACACTGCAACCTGATGAAGTCTTCAAATCCTGCATTTGTCTTTCGAATTTTTTTACAAAAAATTCTACAACGAGCGATCCCATCACTTGTAGCAGTTCGTCATCCTGCAGTTCATCAACCAACTGTTCTGCTGAAACTCAGATGTCAGTGAACAGCCTGAGCCGTACTAAAACAGAGGCAATGAAAGCTGAACTACTGTGGACTTTAAAAGTAGTGACAAGTCATTACAGCTTTTGTTCGTGTGAAGGCATTTTTTTTTAAAAAGTGCTTCAAAAGTCCTTAAAAAGTCCTTAAATTTTTTGTCTGGAAATCTGTATGAACCCTGTTATGTAGGCAGTTGATTGCCTTTTTCAAGAGTGTGCATGCTGAATATTTTTGAGTATCTCTAAGGCAGAAGACAAGGTTTTTAATATATCATATGTGTTGATGATCTACGTGCACACTTGAACTACATTGTTATCACATCAGTTTCAAGTTTCAAACTATGTAAATATTTCAACTTATAATTAATTTTGTTATAGATATATTATACTCTGAATATGAATAAGAGCATATGTTGGTTGTGTTTTTGCAGTTGCTGTTGTTCTTATTGTTGTCATTATTATTTTGCGGTTGTTGTTGTTATTATTATTTTATAGATCTATCTATCTATATCTATCTATCTATATATATATATATATATAGATAGATAGATAGATAGATAGATTGATAGATAGATAAATATGTATACTTATAATTTATATACATATACACAGTAGTATTATCTTTTTAATATTGGTACTGTTTCAGCCCCGATCAGGTGTGAAGATAGGCCCAGTCAAACACACCAGGGGAGGAAAGAAAGGACAGGGAGACAAGGAGAATGTGAACAAAGAGTTCTCTTCCTCTTCCAGCAATGGTAATCTGAATCATAGTGATTATGAGAGTTCAGGTATAATTTATTTGAATCGTTTAGGGTACCGGGTTGGTTGGTTTGTTTCTCGTTGTCTTTAGGGAAAAAACAACAACTTTTCATCTTTAGAAAAAAATAACTTATTTCCAACCCTCGCCATATTCCTCTTCAATGTTTAGATATTATATTTTACATTTGAAATGAATTTTCCTTACTCAAGTCTGTGGTTCATAAGAGTGTGTACATTTCATTGATTTAATTATTTTTATTTTTTCGATCTGTATCTAATTCTGGTTTTGCAATATTTCTTATATTGGACTTTATGCCTAAGTCCATATGTGCATGTTCTTTATTGTTCAGTTGTATGGTTAATTGTACTGTTGTCATACCCCATTTGCATGCCAGGAACTCTTTCAGTATAAATAGTATCCCCACCTTCTGGAAATTCTGTGCTAGAAATTTCCTCTTTTCTGTCGCTCTGTTTCATTTCTTCTTCATCCTTTGCTTTCTGTCATTTCTTCCTGTTATTTTCTGCCTTGCTGGTCCACTCACCTGTATGTGTTCATTAAAATCATATATTTTGTCTTAGGATTGATCATTGGTATTAATCACATTTTTGCTCAAGGGAAATGAGATATGTGGGAGCAATTTTAGGCGATGTAGGCCTGGTTTTATATTTTAGTGTCCTTAGTTATGTTTAGGGTCAAATTAGCTGAGGGTCAAATGGACGGATAGGCGCTCAAATGAAAGCATACTGAATGAGTTGGGTACTACACGCAAGCTTCTAGTACTCATACAACGGAGGAAACTGAAATATGTTGGACACGCAATCCGTAATGAGAGAACAGACTTGATGTCCACTGTCCTCCAAGGTAAAGTGGAAGGAAAGAGAAACAGAGGACGGCCACCTGCATCACTTGCTAGAAACATCACAAAATTCAGTGGCAAGAAACTTCAGGAGGTGGTCAGACTTAGCCAAGATCGAGAGTGCTGGAGGCAACTTGTGAGGACATCATGTGCAGCGGCCAACACTGTTCCCGGTGACGCCGACAGGTGAGACAGGTGAGAGTTATGTTTAACTTTGTATTCAGGTATGTTATTTAAATCCCATGTGCGATAAATTGAACGGAGTGGTCAACACCTGGAGCATCTCTTTAGATTATGTGCGCGAATGCATTGATATGTGTCCTTAATTTTCTTTTCCTTTTTTCTTTTCTGTTGAATTGTATATGTTTTGAAATAGTTATAGCTCTGATATGGTTCTACGCAGTTGGCTGGGCTTTAAACAACAATAATAATAACAGTATATGGCAGATTTGGGTGTAGCACATATGGAACTGTCTTAGTGCTGTGAGATCCATTTGAACAAATTCAGTGAGTTCTCTTTGACTCTTGTTTGTTTCTGTTAACGATCAGTGTACACCTCTTGACTCTTGTTTCTGTTAATGATCAGTGTACACCTCTTGACTCTTGTTTCTGTTAACGATCAGTGTACACCTCTTGACTCTTGTTTCTGTTAATGATCAGTGTACACCTCTTGTTTCTGTTAATGATCAGTGTATACCTCTTGACTCTTTGTTTCTGTTAACGATCAGTGTACACCTCTTGACTCTTGTTTCTGTTAACGATCAGTGTACACCTCTTGACTCTTGTTTCTGTTAACGATCAGTGTACACCTCTTGACTTTTGTTTCTGTTAACGATCAGTGTACACCTCTTGACTCTTGTTTCTGTTAACGATCAGTGTACACGTCTTGACTCTTGTTTCTGTTAACGATCAGTGTACACCTCTTGACTCTTGTTTCTGTTAACGATCAGTGTACACCTCTTGACTCTTGTTTCTGTTAACGATCAGTGTACACCTCTTGACTCTTGTTTGTTTCTGTTAATGATCAGTGTACACCTCTTGACTCTTGTTTCTGTTAACGATCAGTGTACACCTCTTGACTCTTGTTTCTGTTAATGATCAGTGTATACCTCTTGACTCTTGTTTCTGTTAATGATCAGTGTACACCTCTTGACTCTTGTTTCTGTTAATGATCAGTGTATACCTCTTGACTCTTGTTTGTTTCTGTTAATGATCAGTGTACACCTCTTGACTCTTGTTTGTTTCTGTTAATGATCAGTGTACACCTCTTGACTCTTGTTTCTGTTAATGATCAGTGTACATCTCTTGACTCTTGTTTCTGTTAATGATCAGTGTACATCTCTTGACTCTTGTTTCTGTTAATGATCAGTGTACACCTCTTGACTCTTGTTTGTTTCTGTTAATGATCAGTGTATACCTCTTGACTCTTGCTTGTTTCTGTTAATGATCAGTGTACACCTCTTGATCTTGTTTGTTTCTGTTAATGATCAGTGTACACCTCTTGACTCTTGCTTGTTTCTGTTAATGATCAGTGTACACCTCTTGACTCTTGTTTCTGTTAATGATCAGTGTACACCTCTTGACTCTTGTTTGTTTCTGTTAATGATCAGTGTACACCTCTTGACTCTTGTTTCTGTTAATGATCAGTGTACATCTCTTGACTCTTGTTTCTGTTAATGATCAGTGTACATCTCTTGACTCTTGTTTCTGTTAATGATCAGTGTACATCTCTTGACTCTTGTTTCTGTTAATGATCAGTGTACACCTCTTGACTCTTGTTTGTTTCTGTTAACGATCAGTGTATACCTCTTGACTCTTGTTTGTTTCTGTTAATGATCAGTGTACACCTCTTGACTCTTGTTTCTGTTAATGATCAGTGTACACCTCTTGACTCTTGTTTCTGTTAATGATCAGTGTACACCTCTTGACTCTTGTTTGTTTCTGTTAATGATCAGTGTACACCTCTTGACTCTTGTTTCTGTTAATGATCAGTGTACACCTCTTGACTCTGTTTCTGTTAACGATCAGTGTACACCTCTTGACTCTTGTTTCTGTTAATGATCAGTGTACACCTCTTGACTCTTGTTTCTGTTAATGATCAGTGTACACCTCTTGACTCTTGTTTCTGTTAATGATCAGTGTACATCTCTTGACTCTTGTTTGTTTCTGTTAATGATCAGTGTACACCTCTTGACTCTTGTTTGTTTCTGTTAATGATCAGTGTACACCTCTTGACTCTTGTTTCTGTTAATGATCAGTGTACATCTCTTGACTCTTGTTTCTGTTAATGATCAGTGTACACCTCTTGACTCTTGTTTCTGTTAATGATCAGTGTACACCTCTTGACTCTTGTTTGTTTCTGTTAATGATCAGTGTATACCTCTTGACTCTTGTTTCTGTTAATGATCAGTGTACACCTCTTGACTCTTGTTTCTGTTAACGATCAGTGTACACCTCTTGACTCTTGTTTCTGTTAATGATCAGTGTACATCTCTTGACTCTTGTTTCTGTTAACGATCAGTGTACACCTCTTGACTCTTGTTTGTTTCTGTTAATGATCAGTGTACACCTCTTGACTCTTGTTTCTGTTAACGATCAGTGTACACCTCTTGACTCTTGTTTCTGTTAACGATCAGTGTACATCTCTTGACTCTTGTTTCTGTTAATGATCAGTGTACATCTCTTGACTCTTGTTTCTGTTAATGATCAGTGTACATCTCTTGACTCTTGTTTCTGTTAATGATCAGTGTACACCTCTTGACTCTTGTTTCTGTTAACGATCAGTGTACACCTCTTGACTCTTGTTTGTTTCTGTTAATGATCAGTGTACACCTCTTGACTCTTGTTTCTGTTAATGATCAGTGTACATCTCTTCACTCTTGTTTCTGTTAATGATCAGTGTACATCTCTTCACTCTTGTTTCTGTTAATGATCAGTGTACATCTCTTGACTCTTGTTTCTGTTAATGATCAGTGTATACCTCTTGACTCTTGTTTGTTTCTGTTAATGATCAGTGTACACCTCTTGACTCTTGTTTCTGTTAACGATCAGTGTACACCTCTTGACTCTTGTTTGTTTCTGTTAATGATCAGTGTACACCTCTTGACTCTTGTTTGTTTCTGTTAATGATCAGTGTACACCTCTTGACTCTTGTTTCTGTTAATGATCAGTGTACACCTCTTGACTCTTGTTTGTTTCTATTAACGATCAGTGTACACCTCTTGACTCTTGCTTGTTTCTGTTAATGATCAGTGTACATCTCTTGACTCTTGTTTCTGTTAATGATCAGTGTATACCTCTTGACTCTTGTTTCTGTTAATGATCAGTGTACACCTCTTGACTCTTGTTTCTGTTAATGATCAGTGTACACCTCTTGACTCTTGTTTCTGTTAATGATCAGTGTATACCTCTTGACTCTTGTTTCTGTTAATGATCAGTGTACACCTCTTGACTCTTGTTTCTGTTAATGATCAGTGTACACCTCTTGACTCTTGTTTCTGTTAATGATCAGTGTACACCTCTTGACTCTTGTTTCTGTTAATGATCAGTGTATACCTCTTGACTCTTGTTTCTGTTAATGATCAGTGTACACCTCTTTACTCTTGTTTCTGTTAATGATCAGTGTACACCTCTTGACTCTTGTTTCTGTTAATGATCAGTGTATACCTCTTGACTCTTGTTTCTGTTAATGATCAGTGTACACCTCTTGACTCTTGTTTCTGTTAATGATCAGTGTATACCTCTTGACTCTTGTTTCTGTTAACGATCAGTGTATACCTCTTGACTCTTGTTTCTGTTAATGATCAGTGTACACCTCTTGACTCTTGTTTCTGTTAATGATCAGTGTACACCTCTTGACTCTTGTTTGTTTCTGTTAACGATCAGTGTATACCTCTTGACTCTTGTTTCTGTTAATGATCAGTGTACACCTCTTGACTCTTGTTTGTTTCTGTTAAAGATCAGTGTACACCTCTTGACTCTTGTTTCTGTTAATGATCAGTGTATACCTCTTGACTCTTGTTTCTGTTAATGATCAGTGTACACCTCTTGACTCTTGTTTCTGTTAATGATCAGTGTACACCTCTTGAATCTTGTTTGTTTCTGTTAAAGATCAGTGTACACCTCTTGACTCTTGTTTGTTTCTGTTAATGATCAGTGTACACCTCTTGACTCTTGTTTCTGGTAATGATCAGTGTATACCTCTTGAATCTTGTTTGTTTCTGTTAAAGATCAGTGTACACCTCTTGACTCTTGTTTCTGTTAATGATCAGTGTACACCTCTTGAATCTTGTTTGTTTCTGTTAATGATCAGTGTATACCTCTTGACTCTTGTTTCTGTTAATGATCAGTGTACACCTCTTGAATCTTGTTTGTTTCTGTTAAAGATCAGTGTACACCTCTTGAATCTTGTTTGTTTCTGTTAATGATCAGTGTACACCTCTTGAATCTTGTTTGTTTCTGTTAATGATCAGTGTATACCTCTTGACTCTTGTTTCTGTTAATGATCAGTGTATACCTCTTGAATCTTGTTTGTTTCTGTTAATGATCAGTGTACACCTCTTGACTCTTGTTTCTGTTAATGATCAGTGTACACCTCTTGACTCTTGTTTGTTTCTGTTAATGATCAGTGTACACCTCTTGACTCTTGTTTCTGTTAATGATCAGTGTACACCTCTTGACTCTTGTTTCTGTTAATGATCAGTGTACACCTCTTGAATCTTGTTTGTTTCTGTTAAAGATCAGTGTACACCTCTTGACTCTTGTTTCTGTTAATGATCAGTGTATACCTCTTGACTCTTGTTTCTGTTAATGATCAGTGTATACCTCTTGTTTCTGTTAATGATCAGTGTATACCTCTTGACTCTTGTTTCTGTTAATGATCAGTGTATACCTCTTGACTCTTGCTTGTTTCTGTTAATGATCAGTGTACACCTCTTGACTCTTGTTTGTTCCTGTTAAAGATCAGTGTACACCTCTTGACTCTTGTTTCTGTTAATGATCAGTGTACATCTCTTGACTCTTGTTTCTGTTAATGATCAGTGTACACCTCTTGACTCTT
Organism: Monoplex corrugatus; assembly: GCA_030674185.1. Classification (NCBI taxonomy): domain Eukaryota; kingdom Metazoa; phylum Mollusca; class Gastropoda; order Littorinimorpha; family Ranellidae; genus Monoplex; species Monoplex corrugatus. Next base: position 4,438,845 of record JAPXFY010000022.1, on the reverse strand, counting down.
GTTTCTGTTAATGATCAGTGTACACCTCTTGACTCTTGTTTCTGTTAATGATCAGTGTACATCTCTTGACTCTTGTTTCTGTTAATGATCAGTGTACACCTCTTGACTCTTGTTTCTGTTAATGATCAGTGTACACCTCTTGACTCTTGTTTCTGTTAATGTTTAGTGTACACAGAAGAAAACACGCAGGCCTCAACGGGGTCATTCGGCAGCAACAGTGAGAACCTGAACGAAGACTCCAACATGTCTTTCCCTGAAAACCCCGAGTCCAACACCATGCCTGAATACTCACAGGACTCCAATGATGCTGACCCAGAGATGAGAGTTGGTGAGTCTTTGTTAGTTGTAACGTTGACAGTAGAAAATGCTGTGAACTTTCCTTTGAATTGCTCATACTACGAGTCATAGCTGCCATAACAAGTGCTGTCAAAAAACTTCCAGTGTCCAGTTGGTGAGTCAGTTATTGCCCCCCTTCCCCAGGTGGGGATGCCAGGGGCTCTTTCAGTATAAATAGTATCCCCACCTTCTGGAAATTCTGTGCTAGAAATTTCCTCTTTTCTGTCGCTCTCTTTGTTTCTCAGTTTGTTTGCTTTCTGTCATTTCTTCCTGTCATTTTCTGCCTTGCTGGGCTGTTCTCCTGTATGTGTTCGATAAAATCTTATGTACTTTCTCTTAGGAATGATAATTGGGTACATGTATTAGGTGCATTTTTGGCTCTAGGGAAATGTGATATGCAGAAGCAATTTTAGGTAATTTATGCCCATTTTTATATGTTTTCGGTATCCTTAGTTATGTTCAAGGTTGTGTTCAGGTGTGTTTATTATATCCCCTGTGTGATAAATTTGACAGGATTGGTCAACACCAGGGGCATCTTGTAAGATAGTGTGCGCGAATGCATTGATCTGTGTACTTACTTTTCTTTGTCTTTTTGTATATGGCTCTATGCAGTTGGCTGGGCTTTAAACGAAAATAACAGCAACAATAACAGGCCCTTTGAAGACAACTACATCTTACCCACTAGATTATCGCACCATCATTTTAATTTTTTGTCTTTCTAGTCAACTGGGCCTGATAAGTCCTACAGCAACCGCGGTAACCGACTACAGTCCGTATTTTACCGATTCAAAACACTGAATACCGACTGTGATTTAACCTGTCCTTACACAAAACCGAAAAAAATTCATTGTACCGATTGCTTCATTGACCTTTTTTCTCCCGGCCTAGTCCCATGTTCCGCATAGTGACATGAATCACTCAACCAGTTTCCGGTAGTCTACCAGTTTGTTCCCCTCCTTCTCCCTTTCTATTAGCACGGCTAGTGCCCATCCCATCCCCATCCTCCCCCCTTTCCCCAGCCTCCCTCCTTCCCGTAGGCCTAGTCCCCTTTCCTCTCGCAGTAATCTGAAACGGCATCTGGTCGGTCTCGCCCAACCTTTCTTTCAGGGCGTGCGTGTGTGTTTGTGTGTGCACTCATACGTGCGGCGGATCAAAAGGCACTTGCTGCGTGACAAAAACCATAGCCTGGGACTGCTGCGCTGTTATTGGAAGCCATTGGAAGGGCAATTAAAATTGATAGAACAAGCCTACTGATTTTTTTTTTTGTCTGTACCGGTCGCATTTTTGACATGTTATAATTGCCGTAGCTAGTACAGGCTGGGAAAAAAATCTAGCGCGATCGCTGTCCTACAATTATAGTCTTTTTCAGACTGATGGAAATTTAACCCTTTCGCATTTGCACTGCTAGATGTAAAGCTAGCTCCTAGTATTCGCATTCGAATGTAGCACAGCATCAGTTCAAAGTCTTTCAGTAGTGAATGGAAAGTTCCTTGCATCCCAGAATGCTCGTACTATTTTTAGAACATTCAACGCGAGACTGACCAAGATTCTAACCACACGCGCGATAAGACATTAAGGCCAGTAGTGATGGAAATTCCCCACACATGTGCCGGAAAAGGTCGGGCGGTCTCAACTGCTACGAACGGATCGGCACATTCTTATATCTATCTCTTGAAATGATTGTTTTGTTTCTAGCTTCATTTTTGTCTGTTATTAATACAATATGGGCAATTATCAATGAAACATTGATAAAACATGCCAAATATCACATGTTTCCTGTAATAAGACAAAAATGGCTCGTCACAGAGTTTTATTCAATTCGGCACGCCAAAATACATCAACGACCAGAATTTCATGACTTTTGATCCGGTCTGTCTCTCACAATTACAAAATGAATGTCATTTCCAGCAAAATCAGCATACCATGCCATTTGATGAGTTTGTTCTGTGACACTTGTCCTTCTTTGTCCCACTAAAACATGGTACCAAAATTTAAGAAATTTTTGACGCTTCAAATTGGAATATCTCATGAACTATTAGTCCGATTTGAAAAATTTAAACTGCTTTTTACTCAGAATAACAATATCTTCAAAACAATATACATTTTTAAACTCAAAACCCAATTTCAATTTTTCATGCGGCATTGCTACTGTGTGTGTGCAGCACTGAGCATGGTGAGGGAGGAGCAGGAAGCTCGCATCAAGCAAGAGGAAAGTCCCGTCGAGGAAAACGGCGGTGAGTTTTCAAACACGTCACAACTTTCAACTTTCTGTGACCAGAATTATCTTCAGTTTTACTCTGTCCCATGTCTTCTGTGCTGATGTTTAACCCTTTGACTCATCAACCCTGTCCACCAGCATCTTGCATTGTCAACCATGTTTACAAAGCAAAAACTTAACCCTTTGACTCCCTCACCCTATCCACCAGCTTCCTGTGGGAAGCTAGTGGATAGGGTGAGAGATTCAAAGGGTTAAGTTTTTGCAGTTTAGTGAATAGGGTGCATGAGTTTAAGTGTTATTCTCTGTGGTGTGTGTGTGAGAGAGGGGTGGGGTGGGCTTGTTTTCATCGTATATGCGTGTGTGCACAATGTGTGCATGTACACTCTGCACACTAGCATGATTTTACATCAAACCTTGAAACCTTATTATTCATTACCAGTAGTCACTAGTCAGATCCTGCGGTATCAGGCGCAGTAGTTAAGTGGCTGCTACACTGGATTTCTGATTGGAAGGTGTGGATTCCTAACCTGCTCAGGGTTCCACCTGGTGGGTAAAGGATGGACAGTTTTCCGTTCTCTCAGGTGAACATTTTTAGCAGACCTGCTATTACCTGAATCCTCTATATGTGTATGCACACACAGAATATCCAATCATAATCATCAGGTGCCCTGCCGCATGGCGTTGGCGATCATGGACTTCCATCTGCCTCTGTCTCGTTGCCCCTAGCATCTCCCCCACCCTCCTCGTCCCCAGCCACTCTGCAAGTCCGTCCAGCATTTTCTCCCTGGGTCTACCTGGTGCTCTCTTTCCCTCCAGCTTTCCCGTTGTGACCAGGTGCTCCAATTCCCCTTTCCTCATAAAATGGTCTGTAAATGTTGCCTGTCTTTTCCTAATCTTCCTTATGAATGATCTACTTGTGTCTGCCTCCATCAAGACTGTCTCGTTTGTTTTCTTTGCTGTCCATGGAACCTCAACATTCTTCTTAGAAACCACATCTCGGCTGCCTCAATCTTGTTCTGGCTTTGTTTGTTGGCTGTCCACGCCTCACATCCGTACAACAGTATTGGTTCTATATAACATTCAAGAACTCTCTTCCTGATGTCAATCGATAAGTATTTGTTGGTAAGAATGCTTGTCATCTTCTTGAATGCTGTCTCGGCCCGGCCGATTCTGCCGGCCATCTCTGATGTGCATCTGCTGTCTGATGAAATGATCGTTCCCAGGTATTTGAACTCCAATACACACATTAGATGTCCTGCAGGTTGGGTTGTGTTGGTATTCTGTGGCTTATGGAGACATGAAAACCACTAGCATGCACACACTGAAGATGGAGAAATCAGACTGTAGCAATGTAATGCCTGCGTTGTATGGGCCAAACAAGGTGCAGATATGCATCCAAGAAAACATTCTTGGAGTGAAGGAGGTGGGGAGGGGGATTTAGAGGAACTCCTGTTTTAACCCTTTGACTCCCACACCCTATCCACCAGCTGCAAAAACTTAACCCTTTGACTCCCTCACCCTATCCACCAGCTTTTGCTTTTCTGCCATAGTTGAAAATGCAGGACGCTGGTAGTTAGGGTGCGGGAGTCAAAGGGTTAAGATGCGTAATTCTGTCTGAAATTGCAAGTAAACATCACTCCGAATGAAAGGGTGGGTGGGTGGAAATTCAGAATAACTCCAGTGAGAGTGGGGGGGGGGGGGGGGGGGCATTCATCAGAACTCCCGGTTTAAGATGCATAATTCTGCATGAAATTCCAAGGACACATTGTTTGGAATGGGGGGGGGGGGGGGGATCATCAGAATTCCCGTTTTAAGATAATTACTCCTGTATAAAATCCCAAGGAAACATTCTGGGAATTGGGGTGGGGGTAGGAATCAGCAGAAGTCCAATGAAGAGGAGATCCAGCAGAACTCCCAAGATGCCTAATATTGTATGAAATTCTAAGGAAACTTTGCTTGGAATGAAATGGGGGGGGGGGGGGGGTTCAGCAGAGATTCTGTTTTAAGATGCGTAATTCTGTATGAAAAAATATGTAAAATTGCATACAGTAAGCCGCATTGTGATAATTTAAATGTTCGTGGCTTAATTTGTAGGCTTTTCTTTTATCAAATGTAATTTTTATGTTTATTTCTTCTTTTTTTTATGCTTTCATTTTTCCAGTAACGTGTTCATTCTTTGATATATGGGTGGTTCTCAAAAACATGTGTTATTTCTGTGACACAGAGACCCCAAAATAAATTTCACTGTAGATATATGTCTTTGTGTCACACAGTACAGCATTTCAATACACATCATATTCTAAAAAGGAAAAGATGATCTGTCAATTCATCTTCTTGTAGTAGATGATTAAAAAATCATTTTTTGGTTGTGTTACGGTTGTGACGTGGAACCCAAAAAAGTGCTTTGAAGTGTTTAAAAACAGCATGCTTTGTAAAATCTGGTCCAATTTATTTGTAATCAAAGGAAAGAAAAGTTCCCATGTAAAAAGAACTTTTCAGAATGACTGGGACTAGTGGGAGGGAGTATTTTTCTGTAATTTTTAAGTTGACCATTAATCCTCCATGCTCGCAGCAACTTCACATTCTCATGTCTCCATGATTATTGAACTATACAGCTCAAGTCAGGCATGCAGTATTTCATATCCTTGCACTCAAAAGGTACAAAGCAGATTTTCAAGCCGATGTACCATTTATTGTCTTTCATTATATAATAAAAAACAATGTGTTACAGTTGTGACATGGAGTCCGTTACAGTTGTGACATGGAATCTAATTCTACAAAACAACTTAAACCAACTATGGACATGGCAAACATGAGCCAAAAAGGAAACAACTGACATTAGAACAACCAAAATTAAGAAAATAGAAAGGATTTGAAGTCAAATCACTGATAAATGTTATCTATTTGGAGTCTGTTACGGTTGTGACGTGGAATCCAACTCTACGAAATAGAGAGAAATCTACACGTACATGGCAAATATGAGTCAAGGATTAAAACAGCTGAAAATAGAACAATTCAATTCAGGAAAATAAAACAAGTGTAACAATTTAAGCATTATATATACATTTGTCAACTACACTGATGGAGACGGATGATGTCAACTACTAAAAGTGTAGTGACCACGGCCATCGATCCATGGGTCGCCCAGTACTCGTGTAATTTCCTGGATCTTGACCCAGGACAAATCGGTATGATCTGGCCATGTGTAATAGCAGCCTGAGGGATGGTGTTTCAGGTAGCTGACAGCGATGTCCTCATCTGCTGCGTCAATGGTTTTAATCTGCAATTAAAAGCAACAATAGAATTATTACCCAATGGCAGAAATTAGGAGTGTTAGTAATAACCGCACTATATCTAATTATACTATTGGCTCTATTAATACTACCATCACCATTAGTGAAGCATTTGGACCCTTTGGCTGGTAACTTGTCACCTAATGGCAAAAATTAGTTGTGTTAGTAATAACCGAGCTGTTTCTATTATTGATCCTCTTAATACTGCCATCTTCATCCTCTTAAAGACTTAATACTGCCATCTTCATCAGTGAAGAATTTGGACCTACTGGTTGGTAAATTTTGCTTAATGTTAAACAAACTGATTTGATTTTGTGTTCTCAAAGAAGTGTCTTACCTTTCCAATATAATGTTCCATCTTCTGTCCACTCTTCCTAGGAAAGGCCACTTCCACATAATGATTAACTTTCAGATGACTGCAACACAGAAAATGACAATGTCATTAGTAACATTTGTGTCACACACAATATATTAATGCAATGAAGAATAGATTGACATAGTAACTTTCAGTCTAATACTTTCAGGATGCATGTATGATTATTGTTCATATTTGTTTTGTATCATTTGGGCATACAATATAAAACTACAATTTGGCTATCATTGAACACACACACACACACACACACACACACACACACACACACACACACACAGCTGTAGCATTAATGTTACAAACACACCAGTGGACAGTGACACTAATATCAAAGTAATTAGATTTTCCAATGAGTTACCTGATTTTCAAAGGTTGAGTCTTCTCAGTCACCAAAGTTTCTGGATCAGGGAGAGGGTGGCTGACTGGAGCATTTGAGGAAGTCGTGTTATTTTTGGCCTTCCCATCAAGGATTTGTTGTTTGCCCAATCTGGGTAACTGAAAATATAACGTAACAATGAAAAGCAACATCTCTCTTTTTAACACGTGGTGTGGTGTGTGTATGTGTGATGTATGGTATGGTGTGTGTGTGTGTGTGTGTTTGTGTGTGTGTGTTGTATGTTGTGTGTGTGTGTGTGAGGTGATGTCATACGGTGTTTAAAAGTTACATTACAATCCTTTTCCAATGCAAAATTATGTGTAATACATGACATGGAAACAAGACATTAATTTTTAAAAGAAATTAGTGAAATTAGTCAAATAGCCAATTAATAAATTACTTTAATGAAATGAATGAAGACTGTTGGGAGAAAAAAGGTTGGAAGACAACAACTTGTCCTCAGTGATACATACATTAAAGATCAGTGAAACACACACACACACACACACACACACACACACACACACACACACACACACACACACAGAGTTTCTCATCACAACTTAATTGAAATCGACCAATATGCTCTGTATTTACTTAAGTCAAGCTCAGCATTTGTTAGTTTTTAAGTTTATTAGATCTTGACACAGCAACGAAGTTTGGGGTTGGATGAGAGTGATGTATGGATACAGTAGAGCAAAATCTCATTGTAGTCAGAGTTCACTGCCTGGTTTCCATGTCACAACCGTTCACTTTTTTTTAAATGACAACGTATGCACTGGTTTTGCACACAAACTAATTTCATTGGCGAGACGAAATTCTTAGCTAAAAAGCGAATCACCGCCAATCTTTAAGTAAAATCACGCGGAAGAAGGTGGGAAAGGGAGATGAGTAGAGACACGTTTTCGTCGTGACGAGAAACTCGGAACAGTGTGTTCCGCGAGCGACCGTACATACTTCTGACGAAGATTACAGTAGAAGTAACAAACCATCGTTGCTGGCAAAAAAAAAGATGAGGAGCACGGGTTTAACGGCAACATTATAATTCTGTTCCTTTCACCGAATCAACAATGGGAACATGTGATGTATGAAAAGGAGAAATACCATGACGAGGCATTTCGGTCGGTAAAAGAAACCATGTAGATTTCATTTCCTGTCGCGACCAACACATCGGTAAATCTTTATTCCGCCAGTGACAGATAAAAATAGCAGTAATAGAAACGCAGACTGTAAATTTTGTTTTTAGTAACCGATCCATTGATAAACAAACATGCAAAGAAGCAACTGACAGGCAAGTACTTCATTTTCTCGTTTTCCGGATCTAACAGTCGCGACAAGAAAACAGAGCGTCATAGTTTCCTGTCGCAACTGTAACACTCAGCCTGACATTTACAGACACAGAGGAAAATAAACCCACAATCAAAAGTTCGAAAATCATATTCAGTATTTACTATACAGATATGTTTGGTTATTTACATTAATGAAGTAAAGAAAAACATCAATGACACACAGAAGAAAAACGTTTCCTAAAATTCGGTCGGTCGGCCCAAGAAACTATGGCTCTTTCCTCTCTTGTCGCGACCGACACGCGACTCACAAACAGATCTATTTATTTAGATTATGCTTTAAAATTTCACCCCGCACAGGAACAGTCGCTTTATTTAATCAAAGTATGTCTCCTGATGACATTTTCTACCTCTGTAAGCATCCTGTCTTTATAAAAAAAAGTCTAAGTTCTTTGGAATTGGTTAGCAAAACCAAATCATCGGTAAAGATGCACTCTTAGAGTACATCCGAAATTATTAAATTTTTCGTCTTAAACACTGATTTACATTATTTTTTGCCATGATTAAAGTTGATAATGTAACAATATTCTATTTTTCCAAAGAACTACTCATAATTAAACGATCAAAAACGATGAAACAAACCAGTACACCCACCTTCAATGATGTAGTCGCAGGAAGCTGGCACAGTCGTGACGTTTCCAAAGAGGATGGAAGACAAAGGAACCAAAGTGTAAAATGTACTCATAAAGATGATACGGCGGGAAAAACCGGCATGCCAGAGATGTTTCAGGTCAAGGCTGAGTGCCTGACTTGGAATCTCGGTCAACTGACCTTAGTCTCAGAGTTCACAGAGGTTTTCCGTTGTACGGTCGCGACCGTGAAAAATGGAAACGATGCCGGGTGACATAATATGCGATATGACGTAAGAGGACAGGAACTGCAGTTTGTATGCACCAATTGTTCCTACTGTCGTGCACTGTTTTCTTCGTCAGTTTTTGTAGAAAAGCACTCTCTGGAATGCTGAATAGTTTTGTGCATGAAACATTAAGACAGACTCGAAAGTGGAAACCATGCGTCACGACCGTAACAAAAATATCATATGCCCATATATAATTAATATCAAGATACAGCTAAGACTTTGTTTAGTGCAAAGATACATAGATATCTGTACAGCTGTTTGACGTTGTTTTTGTTTCAAAAAACACTTCTTAAAGAATCTTAAAAATGATCAGTTTACAGTGTGTTTCTTCATGTCACAAATCCGCCATATTGTTTTGTGTGTGTTTTTTGTATTTAATGCTCAATGTACAGCAAGAAAGATGAAGACATGCAATAATTTTTTTAGACTTTATTTTTTCAATACAAACACTACCAAAATACAACAAGCATCACAAGCATCCACAAACAGAAAACAAATTTCAAGTGTTTCAAGTGAGTTACCCCTATGCCACACATGTTTCTGAGAACAACCTATATATATATATATATATCCATATATCGATACATTTCTTGTTCTTGGCTTACGCTGTAGGCCTTTCTTTTATCAAATGTAACTTTTATGTTTATTTCTTTCTTTATTTGTGCTTTCATTTTTCCAATTATTTATTCATTCATGTGTACGCCTCTTGTATTTATGTTTCAGATTCTGGGCCACCAGTGCTGGAACCAGAAACCTCCCTGGATCAGGACGGACCTCCCACCAAGAAATTGAAAACCGGAGACAGCTGAAAAAATTGCGACTGGCAAAGACAGCTGAAAATGGTGAAAACCGACGTCAGGTGAAAACAGTGAAAAGCAAAGATAGGAGAAAAATATGAAGGCAGAGGATTAGTGCAGGCAGAGACCAGATGAAAACAGTAAAAAGACTGGTGAAAGTGGGCAGTTATGAAAATGAATGAAGATAACGTTGAAAGCAGAAGGTGGGGGTGAAAATGAAAGACAGAAAGCAGAAGGCTAAAACAGTGAAAATTATAAATATGAGACAAAAAAAACATTGATTGTGTAGACAGAGTTGATGAGGACAGATGACATCGGGCCAGTTTAACATGGGATTGTATTTGAAGCATGTGCGTTCTTGCAGAAAAGGTGCAAGCATATGCATTTCTATTGGCTATTATTTATATAATCTTTACACGAATGACTTAATGGTGCATGATCTAGAATTCTGGTGCACAATTTAAAGGAACACAAAACAACAGAGTGAACAAGCAAAAACAGGAAGCAAAACATAATTTGTCTCATCATCGCGAAAAGAATTCAGGGACGGATAATCTGTGGCGTTGATGTTGATGCTCAAGGAAACCGATTCAGGGATATTTTTTGAGCAGATATTGAATTGAATATCTTGTTTTATTGTTGATTATTAAGAAGAGGTGCAGATGACTTTGCATACGTGCCATCAAGTTGTTCATCTTTTGGAATGTAAAAAGGAAAGATGTTTTGTGTATTCAGGCTGTGTGTGTACGTGTTGGGTGTGCGAGAGAGGACTTAAGTGTTTTGACTGCCACAGATGTACACATACATGCTGCTGAAATGTACAGATTGATGGAAGCAGTAGTCAAGTGGCTAAGCAGACTTCCAAATCAAAGGTCCTGAGTGTGATCTGCCTGTCTGCCTTGACATCTCTGCCTGGTGGATAAAAGGTGGAGTTTTCTGATCTCCCATGTCAGTGTGTGTGTGGACTTTCCTGTGCCCAGACCTTCGTGTGTATATATGCATGCAGAGTATGAAACATGCGTTTTAAGAATCTTTTAATTACGTCACCTCAGTGGCAGGTTTATGGCTACGTGAAAACACCCAACATTCACGCTTACCAAACACCCAACATGCACGCTTACCAAATATGCAGACTTTCAGTAACATAATAAAGTGTGGTCAGCTTCCTGGCGGCTTGAATTCTATGCTCCACCGACTTGATGACATCAGTCCTGCAGGGGAGAGTCGAGGCAAAGAGAAAAGGCCGGCCAGCAAAATCCTTTGTGGACAACATCGCTGACGCCTGCAAACTGGTGCTCCATGACATCATACACAAGAGCAGAGACCGTGTGGCCTGGCAATCCTTCATGACAAGGAGTGGAGCTCCCACTGTCATCCACAGCGATGGAGATGGATGATCATGATGCTCCACCAGAAAGTGATTGCATGTAATGCACAGTGAGACCAAATGAATTTAGAGTGTAATGCTATGTAAAAATTATTTATGATGATAGGTATCTTGAATGCGTGGGATATTGTAATTGTGTATAGATCTCATCCTTCGATGTTTTTGTCATTTTCAAAGATTTTCAGGTGAATTAGTTCATCTGCCCCACCCCTTCTTGGCTCTTTACACTTTTTTTTTCCTTTTTAAGCTCATAATGAATTTCATAGCTTTTGTGTTCATTTGTGTCAGTGTCCTGTTTCAGTCCTATTTATTTTAAGAGTCAGGTTTGAATGAGTTAATGTAGACGTAAGCAGTGCAGCAAATATTAAAACATCATAATTTGGGACTGCACTTCCATGCTTGTTTTACTGTACATAAAAACAAGGACAAATCGTTTTTACATAGTTCAAGTTTTGCATCAAAAATGATAGGAACTTTGACAGAATGTTATGCACACTTACAGCAGAAGTGAACATGATTGTATGGTTTCAAAACCTTGTTTAGATTCATCTTTACATGGTATCAAATTAAAGTGTAAATCATCACTTACTTTTTTTTCTTTTTTTTTATAGAAATTATCTTTACACAGTATCAAACCAAAGTGTCAAATCATTGTTTACTTTTTTCTTGAATTTTAGAATTTGTTTATACATTTTTTTGGCAGTACTCCATGTGTGCACATATTTTTTCCTTTTCATTTTTACCCTTTCCTTTCTCTTTTCTTTGTGGTCAATAAAATGTTTTAAGCTGAGTAACACTTGTGTGTCTGTTTTTACGACTGTTTCAACTGCTCAAGGCAACTTTTCAGCTAGAAAACTAAACCTCAAGCCAGGGTTTTTGTATAGGTCATTCTGAAGACTGGTCAATATTGTGACATGACAAGTAAAAAATCTTCTTTTTTTTTTATGTTAACTGAAAATGAAAGCTTGACATCTGTAGTATACAGAACTGTAATGCATAAATTGACACAATATTTGGAACTTGGTGAAATATAATAAAATGTTGCATCATCCTGCAGTGTCTCGCGTGTTACATCAGACACCAAAAAGGCATGTGCTTGTTAAAATGGTCAATGAAGTGACATTTTTCAAAATATACGTTTCTCTATTGAATAATGACATCCTTTGAGAAGTAGTGCAAAATCCCACTGTGAGGGAGGGAAAGTGGAAAGGGTAGTGTTGGCAGGTCTGTTATCACAATCTTAACAAGTAGAGTGTTAATTGCTGTCCATGGCGAGTGTTACCATTGTACTATTTCATTTTTCTTCTGAGTTTTCTTGTGCTTCCATTTTTTGTTCCTATTAATTTCACGTACACACACGCACACACACACACACACATCAAAAACTGTACACATTATGATCAGCAATGTACATGGTTTATTTCCACAGCAAAGAAGCTAATCAGCTTTGAAGATCGATGCAACAGCTACTGGATATAAATAATCCAGATGACAAACCATACAATGGTTTGATCCATGCAGTTTTAGCAAGAAATTAACTATTTGACTCCCTCAGCCAATGCACAGTTTCCTGCAGGGAACCAAAGGGTTAATGAACAGTTTTAGCTAGAAATTAACCATTTGACTCCCTCAGCCAATGCACAGTTTCCTGCAGGGAACCAAAGGGTTAATGAACAGTTTTAGCAAGAAATTAACCATCTGATTTAGCAAGAAATTAACCATCTGACTCCCTCAGCCAGTGCGCAGCTTTCTGCAGGGAATCAAAGGTTAACGAGTCATATTTTTTCATAGAAAAAATGGCACCAAACTATACAACAGTTTGTGCCATGCAGTTCTAGTAAGCAGTTGGTGAATCATACAATTTGGTTTTTTTTGGGGGGGTCTTATTTTTTGGCAAGATTTGCAAGAAGAAAAAATGGTCCAGCTGTATTAAAAGTCTCCCTGCGCTGATGTTTTCAAGCCTATCTGTCAAGCCAATAACGTAGCTGTGACCAGATTCAGCTGCATATATTCAAACATACATGCACTGTGACTTTACCTTTGAAAGAATCTGTGGTCAAGAGTTGCTGAAATTAAGAAAACTAACCCAATCACTGTCACTCTCAGTAAACCACTGGTGAAAACGAATGTTTGATCCAGACATTCTGGAGAAATGGTTTCACGTGATGCCTGAATCGGGCAACATGACTGTTGATGAAAAATGTTTTATTCAGACATGGAGAAACAAGTCACTAATGCCTGAATCAGGCAACATGAAAATATAAATATTTTATTCAGACATTATCTATAGAGAAACAGTTTCACTGATGCCTGAATTGGGCAACATGTTCGTTGATGAAAATTTTTTATTCAGACATAATGAAGAAACAGTCTCACTCAATGCCTGAATGGGGCAACATGACTTGATAAAAACTGAAATGTTTGATTCAGACATCATGGAGAAAGTCTCACTGATGCCTGAATCGGGTAACATGACCGTTGATGAAAACTGTTTTATTCAGACATTATGGAGAAGCGGTCTCACTGATGCCTGAATCGGGTAACATGACCGTTGATGAAAACTGTTTTATTCAGACATTATGGAGAAGCAGTCTCACTGATGCCTGAATCGGGTAACATGACCGTTGATGAAAACTGTTTTATTCAGACATTATGGAGAAGCGGTCTCACTCAATGCCAGAATCAGGCAGCACGACTGTCGATGAAAACAAATGTTTTGATTCTGACATCATGGAGAAAGTCTCACTAATGCGTGAATTGGGCAACATGACCGTTGATGAAAACTGAAATGTTTGATTCAGACATTAACCCTATCCCATTCACTCCGGCTGCATCCGGCCAAACACAGCTCTCCTGCATCTGTTCACTCCGGCCGCGGCCGGCCGCATGTTTGCGTACATGGCCAGTACTTTTCCATCTCGTTGTAACCATGAGCTAGCTCACTCTGAATGGATGAAATTTGGCGGGTAGGTCCACGAAGGACCAATGAACTGTTTACACTAAATTAAGATGCCACCACTGGCATCATTCACAAGAGAGAAGAAGGAAATGACCGCATTCCGTTCTTGTCTTTGTGTGAACAAGAAAGATGGCGAATACTAGAAGTTCACTGCAACCTATGCAAATGGGAGAGGGTTAAGGAAAAACGGTCTCACCCAAGCCTGAATCACACACATGACCGTTGATGACAACTGAAAATGTTTGATTCAGTCATTATAGAGAAACAGTCTCATTCATGTCTGAATCAGGCAACATGACCGTTGATGACAACTTAAAAGTTTCATTCAGACATTATGGAGAAACAGTCTCACTAATGCGTGAATTGGACAACATGAATCTTGGTGAAAACTGACTTGTTTGGTTCAGAATGATGGAGAAACAGTCTCACTCAATGCCTGAATAGGGCAACATGACCGCTGATGAAAACTGAAAATGGTTGATTCAGATATTATACTAGAGAAAGTCTCACTAATGCCTGAACTGGGCAACATAATTGATAAAAACTGTTTGATTCAGACATTATGGAGAAAGTCTCACTGATGCCTGAATCGGGCAACATGACCGTTGATGTAAACTGAAATGTTTGATTCAGACATTATGGAGAAATAGTCTCACTCAAGCCTGAATCGGGCAACATGACCGTTGATGAAAACTTAATGTTTTATTCAGACATTATAGAGAAACTGTCCACTAATGCCAGAATTGGGCAACATGACCATTAGTGAAAAGTGAAATGTTTCATTCAGGCACTGTGGAGCAACAGTTTAACTAATGGCTGAAATGGCTATATACCCGTTGATGAAAACTGAAATGTTTTATTCAAACATTATGGAGAGATCATCTGTCTGATGCCAGAATCGGACATGACCATTGATGAAAACTGAAATGTTTATTCAGACATTATGGAAAAAGTCTCACTAATGCCTGAATCGAGCAACATGACCGTTGATGAAAAATTTTTGATTCAGACATTATAGGAAAATAGTCTCACTAATGCTTGAATCAGACATGACCGTTGACGAAAATTGAAAATTTTTATTCAGACATTATATAGAGAAACAGTCTCACTAATGCCTGTATCGGGCAACATGACCGTTGATGAAAACTTAAAGTTTTGATTCGGACATTGTGGAGAAACAAGTCACTCTTGAGCCTGAATCGGGCAACATGACTGTCGATGAAAAATGAAACCTTCGATTTAGATATCATAGAGAAAGACTCGCCCAAGCCTGAATCGGGTAACATCAACGTTGACGAAAACTGAAATGTATGACTTAGACATTATGGAGAAATAGTCTCACTAATGCCTGAATCGGAAATGACTGTTGATGAATACTGAAATGTTTTATTCAGACATCATGGAGAAACAGTCTCACTTAATGCCTGAATCGGGCAACATGACCATTGATGAAAACTTGAATGTTTGATTCAGACATTATGGAGAAACTGTCACTCAATGCCTGAATCGGGCAACATGATCGTTAATGAAAACTGAAATGTTTGATCCAGACATTATGGAGAAACAGTCTCACTCAACCTGAGTCGGACATGATCTTTGATGGAAACTGAAAATGTTTGATTCAGTCATTATAGAGAAACAGTCTAACTAATGGTTGAATTGGGCAACATGCTTGTTGATGAAAACTGAAATGTTTGATTCAAACATTACGGAGAGATCATCTCACTGATGCCTGAATCGGACATGACCGTTGATGAATTCTGAAATGTTTTATTCAGACATCATGAAGAAACAGTCTCACTAACGCCTGAATCAGGCAGCATGACTGTCGATGAAAACTGAAATGTTTGATTCAGACATCATAGAAAAAGTCTCACTCAAGCCTGAATCGGGCAACATGACCGTTGATGAAAAATAAGTGTGTAATTCAGACATGATGGAGAAACAGTCTCACTCATACCTGAATCAGGCAACATGATCGTTGATGAAAACTGAAATGTTTGATTCAGACATGATGGAGAAACAGTCTCACTCATACCTGAATCAGACAACATGACTGTTGATGAAAACTGAAATGTTTGATTCAGACATGATGGAGAAACTGTCTCACTCATACCTGAATCAGACAACATGACTTGATGAAAACTGAAATGTTTGATTCAGACATGGAGAAACAGTCTCACTCATACCTGAATCAGACAACATGACTGTTGATGAAAACTGAAATGTTTGATTCAGACATGATGGAGAAACAGTCTCACTCATACCTGAATCGGGCAACATGATCGTTGATGAAAACTGAAATGTTTGATTCAGACATGATGGAGAAACAGTCTCACTCAAGTGTGAATTGGTTAGGATCTCTTTTCCTCTCTGGAGAGTCTATTACACAAATAATGTCCCTTGAAAAGAAAAGGTCATATTCTGTATTTAGTACAGTAATACACAACAGCAATGAGCTCAGTGAGATTCATCATTGTTCATTACTAAATGACGCAAGTCTCAAGCCAAGGGGTTTTTTCCATTGATTTTAAGGGTTTTGTTCTTCCTGGATATGATTCATTTTTGCAAGTTTTTTTTTTTTTTATAAACTTATCTCTAGAAGAAAAAAATGAGAAAGTTGAAGATTTAAAATCCCGTCTTTAATACTCCCTCCAAACCAGGAGCCATCAAATCAAGTTTGTAAAAACTGTCAGAACTGTTCAAAGTTCAACATAAAAGGCAACGTAAAAATCTTTCCAAGGCAACATTTCAGTGTCAGAATCCCATTTTGTTCCAATTGTATCACAGCACACTCTACGTCAAAAAATGCGAAAATGATGGAGGAATAAACCGGCTACACAAACTTGACAAAGCAAATTTTTGTTTGACTCATAAAAAAATGCAGTTCATTACTAGTCATACACAGCATAAGCTTCGTCTTTCAAAAATGACTGTCAACATTGTCAAGCGTTCCCCAGAAGTTGCCTGCCTTCATGAGTTTTGCTGAATTAAAATTGTATCAAGCAGTATTAAAACCATGTCAGGCAGTTTCAGGATTTTTTGTCAACTTTGTACAAAGCATACAATTACAACTAACAATTCTAATACAAGAAGCTTCAACATATTACCGTTATTATGCTTCTGTGATCAAGTTCAACTCTTCAAAACATTGTATCATGCTGTAATGAGTAATGAACTGCTCCAACATGTTCATACTTTCCCAGTCCACTGCATAAAGCATCTGCTACATGTAACTTTCGCAGCCTGTCATCAACACCTTAACATAAGTCACATTTAAATATTCTGTGTTGGCACATCGTTATCTCACCATGAAAAATCTGAAAGAACATGCTTTCATGCTTTGAAGTAATGTCAAAGAGGAAAAAGCTCTGTTCATTTACAGGTTTTACCAAGACTTTTTAAAAATGTATTTTGTATACAATCTTAAGCTTTCATGCATTGATGTAATGTGTCAAAGAGGTTTTGTTCTATTCATCCACAGGGTTTACCAAAAATAATGTTTACAACATACTTTGTGTATAGTCTAAGCACTTAGAAATACTTCCTGATTGATCATTTTTCTTCAACTTCTTTAAGACTGCTTTGAAAATTGTGACAAAGTGATAGTGATCATACATAGAATTAGTTGTAATGTGTGCATGTACTTTATTGATTTAAGATACAATCATGTTAGGAGGTACATTGCAAAGATTACAACAGATAGTCAAAAAATAGTACTCTCGGTGATTAAGTATCTTTTTTTTTCTGGATTATATGTTGATATAAAACACAAAAATAAGTTTATCGGGTCATGACAGTAATGCCTCTTAAATGTGTGACACTGGTCAACCATAGTATACAGAACCACAACCCAGTCACTGGAAAACAGTAAAAATTTCTTAACATCAAAAATGGCAGTTCTTTTAGATTCAGCAAGAATACTGTTAAGTTGTCAAGTATATGGTATATGTTTTAGGAGAAAACGAAAGTAACCCCACTTTCCCTTCCATATGGAAACAAATAGCAACACAAATAGCAATATTTCATCCACAAAACAAGCATTACTTCCACAGAAGAACAAAACGATGACAAACTAAACTTAAACTGAAAAACAAGCAGACACGAAACAGAAAATTAAATAAATCAGGAAAAAGCATTTTGTTTTTATGAAAAGGAAACAACACTTTTACTGTAGTCTAGCATCATCCTTTTCAGAAAACAATTGCACGGACAGATAATCCATAATGAAAATGATAACATTAACAAAACAATTGCACGGACAGATTAATCCATAATGAAAATGATAACATTAACAAAACAATTGCACGGACAGATTAATCCAAAATGAAAATGATAACAATCTGGAAACACAATATTGCTTAGAATGGGGAGTAAACTGTAAAGCATGTACCTGTCATAACCCTTTGACTCCACATCCTATCCACCAACTGCAAAAACTTAACCTTTTGACTCCCTATCCACAACTTTCCTGGCATCACCCTATCCACCAGTGTCCTGCATGAAGGTGGTGGACAGGGTGAGGGAATCAAAGAGTTCTTTTTGTTTTGCCAGCAGATTGACAATGCAGGATGCTGGTGGACAGGTGCGGAGTCAAAGGGATAAAAAGATTGCTGTAAAGCTCTGGAAATGCATACAGTACTGATGGCAGCAGTCATGGGCAGACAGAAATCACATAATGGGGGCAATGGGGAAAATGCACGTATGCCATTTTGTTCCTTTGATTACTTTTTTTTTCCCCCTATACTGTTTTCTTACTTTGTTAAAGAAATTGTGGATTCTGAACAACTGTTAACAGAAGGGAAACCCTTTGCTGCCCAAGTCCCAACCAGGAGTGAGGCCTCAACTGTTACCCCCCCCCCCCCCCCAAAACAAAAAACAAAAAAACCCACGATTTTCCCCTAACCAAAACAAAACATAAAGAACTGGATGTTCTTTGGTATCGGCTTTAAAACTTCCATATGTCCGTCCATAAGTTCTCAGAATCAAAGGTGTTTCAGACTGAAAATACTGTGAACATGGAACTTTGCTGGGGGGGGGTTTCCCAAAAATATTTCTGTGCAAACTACATCTATCCCCATGAAAAACAAACCTGCCAGAATCTGAAATAAAACAGACAACATAACACACATGGAACATAGATTAAAATCAAAAGATGAGACACAAATACTGAAACAATTAAATAAAAGGTTTCTATTCTACACTAGCACCAAACGATACTGACCAAATGTCTACATATTAGTTATTACACTACAACTGTCGCTACATTTTACAGATACTAAAGGAACTGACCAGGTACGTAGAATATGAACATTTGATACTGATAATATTTTAAGTCATTCAAACATGCTACTGAATATGCATGAGTAATATTGGACAGAAATTATATTACATAGAGCAAAATTTTCAGAAATGGTGACAAAAAAAAGAAAAAAAAAACACAAACAACAACAACAAAACCCCAGAATATGGGTGATGATGCCCAAGTAAATGCATGGTATTGGTAAATGGAAAAAAATCTTTATTGCTCATTACTCTGAATCAAAACAGTACCACTTGAAGTAACCAAACCAAACAAAACAAGCAAAAAAATCAGCATTTAACATGACAAGGCTGGCTTGTATGAAAAACATGAGGTATATACGAAAAACACCACGGATGAAAATGAAGTTAACATCAGAAAGAGTTGTTCAGTGTAAACAATTTTTTTCATGTCTTTGCCATACCCCTCACCCCCCAAAGAACTAACAAACATTTGAAGCACAGGTTCTGTTGAATACTGGGTGGAAAAAGCAATTTCCCATAAAACCAAATGAAAATTCATTTCTTTTTTCAATGGCCAAGCATCAATGAAATGAATATCAATAACATTTAAAAACAGTAAACAACCAAAGCACTGTTGTAGTGTTACTTTATAAATTTTTCATGAGCACAAAGCAATCATCATGAAAAGTTGAAAGCACCAAGTGTAAGTTAAAATATGTCTAAATCAGAACATAAGAAAGAAATTAAAGTTCATTTTGTTCAGATACTAAGCGCCACAATGAATAGATGAATAAATAAAACAAATTTAAAGTAGAAATGAATAACAGTAACATGTAAATAAATATGTAAACAATCACAGGAAAGAATAGTAAGAGCTGGAGAGTAGGTGCTTGAATGTATTCTGTTGAGGCATGAGTGTTCGCATACATCTGTACGTATGCATGTCTCGGCTTAAACAGGAGGAAAAACACTGAAACTAGGGGTCCGGGGGCAAATAGGGCATAAATGCGCGCTGTTGCTATGAACGCTTGCAGCGTCATGGATGCCTTGCTCTTTTTTTTTTTTTTTTTTTTTTAACAAACCGAAATCGCGGAATTCCGTCCAGAGCGGACGTTTAAGCCTGATGTGTAGATTTAGGTAGATTGCATGCTTGTTGTATAAGTATTGCGTGATGCAGGAGGCATGTATACATTTTACATCTGTTCGTATGTGAACATGTGTCTAGATCAGTAGATGTGTAAGGTTGTGCAAGTTTGTAGTCTTGTTTGCACTTATCAAAAACGCGAGAGAGATATTTTCTTAAAGATATTATGCCAACCAAAAGAGGATAAGGACATCAGCTTGCATGTTAACAATACAAACAAAAATATTTACATAAAAAGAACAAAGCATCATTCATGCTCATATTTAAAAAAAAAATATAAAAAAAGGGTGACAGTCAGGCAGAAAACACTGCTGAACATACAAAATTGTCAAGATAGAATACGTTCTCCTGGAGCTGTCTCCTATGTTACAATTTGTCAGATGTTACACAGAATACACGCTGATCATGAACAGAACATGCAGACAAGCTGGCATTATACAAATACCAGGTAGGGTACTGGAGAGGCCATACGGAGTTTCTTCGTTAGCCTGGGTCATTGAGGATCAGAGGGCGTTGGGAAGGGAGGCAGGGTGTCTTTGTCTTCTGGCAGAAGGGATTAACCCTTTGCATACATGTGCCAGGAGGAATCCTCTGCTTCACAAGCAGGTGACAAAGTTTGTGCTTGCTCGAATAACATTGTCTTCCTCATTTGTCTGAATACTTGAGCTGTATCACTATGTGTGTGCTTGATACTAACAATAGTGAATTTGCACACATGATGTGTCGGCATGCATGTTTGTCAAAGTCTGCTTTTTGCAGACTTCCAGTTTCATGGACATGCATTCTGCCTTTTACAGTTAAATAGTCACTTCATGCAAGAAAAGCTGACAGATGAAAAATAACTTATAGATAATAAACAAAACAAAGCTTAGAAAATCAGTCTCATGTCACATCTTGTCTAATCTCAAATCCCACTCATGGGAAGCATGTCTGAGTAAATGTCAATCAGCACATCTAAGACCAAATGAGCACATCTAAAACCAAATCATGCAAATGAGATAAATGTCTATTCACAAAATCATGAAGTTTGGCATCAGCTTTCTAGACAAGCACACCACTACAACTTCAGCAACTGTAAGCTTGCTCTAAAAATCAAGACTAAAATTACAATAAAAAAACCCAAAAAACATTGATCTAGAGAACCTACTGCACAATTAGATCGGCAACACATGACACCAGCTTCACAGTCCTGCTAAGCATGCGTAACTTGGACAATAATTCACCCCCAAGTCGAAAAGGCATGCGATCTAACCAGTCCATGAAATATTTTCACACCCGTTGTGATCCAACCTCTTTAACACAGCTGCCATACTTGAAACAAAATATACACAGGAGCGTTTGCTTCGATTCTGGCCGAACTTGTTGATGCAGACTGATGCAACTGAGTGACAAAGCGTGTTTGTTCACTTGGGACTGGCACCCGTCACAATGCGACGTCTGGCGCTACGTGGAGTTTTCAGACTGCCGTTAGTTAAAGGGGTAGACTTCCTGCAACACATTTCAACACTAGGTTTGGTGTTGGGCTTCTAAACTTTTCTCACAGTCACAATGAAACAAAACAACAACTGTAAGCTGATCTTGTATACAGCCTAAATTTGATCTGTCAAATTTTTTACTTTCACATTTTGTTACTGACTCAGAAATGCCCGTACATGTAAACTCACTCTTGTACATGCATACACACACACACACACACACACACACACACACAGATGTTTTGCATCAATGCTCAGCAAAACACCCAACACTTTTTACAGATGGCTGTTGACAATGTTGCCAGCCTGTCAGAGAAAGAGCTGAAGGTTTCAACACTGAATACGCAAACTTTTGGATGGAATTTCAAATCAGAAACATGAGTGAAGACAAACCCGCTGTTTTGAGTGTGACATTTCACCAAGACAACTATGCTGAAAAGACCACAATATCCTACATATGCCACAACACAAAAGTGACAATACAACTTGAGCTATTTAGGACTACAGTGTTGCAAGTGAAGACCAAGGGCTCTCAGCTCAAAGAACAATGTAATACACTACACACTACAATACCTACAATATGTTAGGTAATGCAACTCAACGCAGGCTAGTCTCTGAGACTGGTGTATGTAGGGGGTGAGGGCTTCTATCTTGGGTTTCATGGTATGATGCAATACTCTACACTACAATACCCACAATACATGGTAAACTACAATACATCACCACTGTTTGGACAGAGTGTGTAGTATGAAGGGTAGGACAAATACAAAGACAGCACAATCACAAAGCAAACAGAACACAGATGACAATGTGATACATACGATGCAATAAACAACACAACACAATCACAATGTGATACAGTACAATGCAATAAACACAATACAATCACAATGTGTTTATGTGCAATGCAAAAACAACCAGTGACCACAATCAGTAACAGTATCAATACTTTTTTTTTTTTGATTTTTTTTTTTTTACTACTTGAAGCCCAGCCTACTGCTCAGAACCGTATCAGGGCTATAACTATTCAAACAAAACAAAAAATTAAATTAAACAGATTAAACACATGGATATCCTGGAGAAAAGACCCCCCCACCCAAAAATTAAATTTAAGAATATGCCCATGGCGCTAGACCATTCGCTGCATTTATTATCCAGGGGATTAAACAGAACAAACCTGAATATATATATGCAAACAGCATAACTAGTATCAAAAACATACTTAAAAACTTAAACGATCATACCTAAAAATTTGCCATAAAGGTGTTTAATTTTCATAAGATTAAAAATGTAATAATAACAGACAACCTACCCTATTATCATATCTAACAGACACAAAGTATGTAATTAAAAGTTTTATGGAAAATACACCTGTGAATGGACCGACAGCCAAAAAGGAGAGATGACAGTAAAGAACAAAGGCAGAACAAAGATTGACAGATACTGAGATAAGAGAATTTCTTGCATAGAAATTCCAGACAGTGGGGGTACTATTTACACTGAAAGAAGCCCCATGGATCCCCTGGGGGGGGGGGCTGTGTTATCAGCATGGTGTTCTCATCAAAAGAACTAAAGAGGCCAAATGCAATACACAGCACCCCTTTAACTACAAATACAATACACCATAGATAAAGAGACAATACAGTTTTTCTATTGCCACTTTCAGACTGGAGTGTGTGAGCTAGAGCGACACACTTATAAACACTGAACACAATACAACAGAATGACAATTAGTTGAGTTGTTAATAGGACATACACTGAACCAATACAACGATTACAGTATTGAAGTTGTAATTAGGGCAAATACAATAAACAACACACAGATATACAATGTGTTTGAGTGTTAATGACATACACAACACATACAGTATGCAATAGTTGGAGTTGTTAATAGGCAAATACAAACACAGGATATGCAATATGTTAATTTAATAGGGATTCATCGCACATGGACAATTCATATGTGCTCCACCCAAATCTGCCTGCTACTGTCTGGCAGACACCCCGAAGCCAATACAAAACCCTATCTCTACTCTCAAGGTCTTGAAACGAGGAGGGAGCAGGTGGCGGTGGGGCACCAAGAAACACTAAGCTGACACCACCAGAATTATGGAAACATTAAGATGGCAGCAAACAGGCCAGTTTTTAGCAATGCAGGCTGGGATTGAACTCCAGGTCTCAGATCTTGAATCTATGGCTCTGTCAGAAGAACAGCCAGCCTGCATTGACAATGTAATACAGAACAACACAGTACAATACAATACATCATTACATACTATAACACAACAGTACGATACAATACATCATTTCATACTATAACACAACAGTACAATACAATACATCATTTCATATTATAACACACTATCTACTATCTTTTGGACTGGGCTGTGTTGGGGGCCCCCCAGAGATGACAATACAAATCATAACATGGAACAAATCACAAAACACAAAGCAAAAGAAAAACACTACTAGTACTATTCAACATAAAAGACAACACAATAAACTACCAACAGTACAATACATTAAACGAAATGGCAGTGTGGTTGCAAGCATGGGTGACCAGGTTCATGCCCGGCTTGAGCACTGTCCCAATCCACCTGGCTGTAAATGGGCACTATTTATCTTAAAGACGGGGAAGGTAAAACGAGTTTGAACGAGGGAGAAAAGGTGAGCATCATTCTCATAATGCTAGCCTCAAAAAGTTTCTCGCACACATCTCACTCTGAAACTTATAGGGAAAAAAACTGTCATATTTAATACGAAAATGAAGGAACAAAGTTTTCCTTCTGTAAGGTCTGGGTTCAAACTTGCATGGGCACTCATGACGAATGAAGCGTTCAGATTTTTCTGATCTCCCAGGTCATGACACTGCAGACCTGCTTTTACTCAAGGGTGACACTTTGAAAATCTGAAAAAACTGAAGTGAAAATCAGGCTGGGGTCCAGGGGCCGCCTTTGATATGTACACTTTACATCTGAAAAAAGTCACTTTACCACTCAAAGGGAAACTGTACAAACTATTCACAACGGAATTTCCGTCTGGGGCCTTGCTGAAAAAACAGATTTCCGTCACCCAGACGGAAAAGTGGCACCCATGTTACTTGAACCCTGTTTGTTGTGTATGCAAATGCAGAACATTAAATAAGCATGGTAAAGACCCTGAAAGTTATGTCAGTGTTTGGTAGCTTATGGAAACATGAAAATATCCAGCATGCACATCTCTGAAAACAGAGATAAACTGCCTTTATGGCAGGCAAAAAACCCTCAACAAAAACAGCCATACAAACCCACTTGTATCTATCTTTGAGCGCATGTGCTTAATGCAGACCATGAACAACAACAACAAAAACAAACGACAACAAAGCATAACAGTAATCACATTACAACTTCTTACCTTCTGGACTGCAGTGTGTTGGGGGTGAGGGCAGACAGGGCCTGCATGTTGGCTGTCAAGGCCTCCACCTCACGTCGCAGTCGTGTCGGGGTCTCTAAGCTCACTCTGTACAACAGCATTAGTACTGGGAATAAACTTATACAACTTATTTTTTATGCTTCTCATGTCTCATAGTTCTAACCGACTTACAAGTGTAAACGTCACTAAATGGCTAAGCTGTATTTATTTTTTTTCTTTATTTTTTTTTTATATTCAGCTTTCTGCACTGCTTCTGTGTCATTACCCTCATTTTCACTCTCCAACACACCTCCAGACCCACCGCAACATCTCAGTTGCCACCACATGATAACTCAACAGGATCGAGAGAATGAAGGACAATTTTTCACATGTCTATGATGATGAGAATGGGGGATGATCTGTAAGTGATGATGCTGTGGAGCTCCATTTCGGACCGAGACTGT
This sequence comes from Monoplex corrugatus, assembly GCA_030674185.1. Lineage (NCBI taxonomy): Eukaryota > Metazoa > Mollusca > Gastropoda > Littorinimorpha > Ranellidae > Monoplex > Monoplex corrugatus. The sequence goes on along the minus strand of JAPXFY010000022.1, from coordinate 4,413,163 downwards.
CTTGACAGGGCTGTGCTCAATGCTGTACTTTCTTAATACATCCTGATCTCAACCAGGCCTGACAGAACTAGTGTTTCTCAGGAAATCCTAATGGTCACACTGTTTTAGCTGCATAACCCACTTTTTCCCGCCCGACCGATTTCTGTTGCAAAAGATCACTATCTGCACATGATGACGGCTTCAAGATAAGTTTAAAATGTGAGTGACCAGCGAAAAAGTGTGGACCTTCCTGGGGAGACAGTTAAACCATTCTGAACACAAGGATTACTAAGAAAAATGAAAAAAAAGTTTACATAACTCCTTCATCTGTGTGTGTGTGTGTGTGTGTGTGTGTGTGTGTGTGTGTGTGTGTGTGTGTGTGTGTGTGTGTGTGTGTGTGTGTGTGTGTATGTGTGTGTGTGTGTGTGCGTGTGTGTGTAAGTGTGTGCGTGTGTATGTGTGTGTGTGTGTGTGTGTGTGTGTGTGTGTGTGTGTGTGTGTGTGTGTAAGTGTGTGTGTGTGTGTGTGTGCACGTGTGTGTGTTGGGAGAGAGGGTGTGTATGTGCACACAATCATACATAAAGAGAATGTGTACTACCATTACAAGTTTGTGTATTGCATGAGTGTGTGTATGCAGCAGGCATAGGATTGATAACCAACTTCAGGTCTGTATGTGTATACAATTGTGTAGGTGCATGTATGTATCACTATCAGTGCATGTAGATCTACACACATTCTGATATATATATAAAAACATAAATACACCCAAACACATGCGTAGCTTCATTCACTGCACCCATATAGATGATCTAACCAAGTCATTTGCTAATCATACTTTTCAAAGAAAGGATCTGAACTCACACAGTCCTGATTTTGGAACGCCGTGCCACTCTACCAGTGGTTCTGCCTGGTGTCTCAATGCGGAAAGGGGAGTACATGGCCACCTCCTGATCACGCCAGCGACTAGAAGAACGCACTGGTGTGCTGGCTTGGTTCTCCCGGATTGGTTTTATTTTTCTTGACGAAGCCCTGATTTTCTAAACCCAAAAGAATAAGAGAAATATGTCAAAAGTTATAAAGAAATGATCACTGGGGTGGCACTGTCAATAGTCATAATACTATATGCAGGTCTGTACATTATCCTAAGCCCCAAGACAGGGAAAGCAAGGATGTTACAGACCAGTTAATCAGGGTAGGAAGGGCTGACAAGGGAAAAAAAAGGAAAATCTAGGGGGGGTGGGGGGGGCAAGAGGCAAGGAAAAAAATGTTAAGGGATCAAAATCTGTGAAATCTGGCGTATTTCCTGCTTCGAAATAGTATTTTCTGCATCATTTATTTTCAATACACACAGAAATTAAATCGCAAATTTTACTCTTTATACTTTACTAAAAGAAGCTGGATATGCATTTTCAAAGAAAATATTTAATGCAAGGATATTCGTTCTGCCACGGAAATCCATAAATCTGAGAACTCCCATCTCTAGTTAATTTTGTCCAGTAAAAGGACTTTATTGCTTGTCTGTGTCTGTTTGTCCTTATTGCAAAGCAGACAACCTTGCTTCTTCTCAAGGCTGAGGACCACCCACCTACATTTACTCTTCTATTTAACAAATGACAAAGTTTTATGAATGATTCAAAGTTGTTAAACGACTATAAAATGTGTGGTTTAACTATTATATCAAGGTAACAATCCAAGTTTCATTTCAGTGTGTCTGTTAACATACTTCACTTCAAAGTTTTAACTATTTGATTAATGCAACTTTTTCCTTTCTTTCTTTCTTTTCATGTTCACGTTGTTTTGCCCACATTATGCAAGAAGAAATACATACTATCAAGTATCATTACTAATTGTTTGACTGAATTGGTGTTGAACTCTCAAACATCCACATATGTGCACAACTGACACAGACACAGACTGAGAGACTAACCTTTTAAACAAAACAAAAGAAATCAACTTGTAGGCCTAGTAAAAATAAAACAAGAAACAAATTAATAACAAAAATAGTTATTGTATTCTGTCATGTCATTATCTGATGTGAATGGCTGATGTACTGAATTGAACAGTTTACTGATTGACTTTGGTGCAGCGATTCACTTGAATAATCATTCTGGCAAATTTACACTTAGTAATCATAATGGACTGTCCTGCGTCCATTTCTTTCTCTTCCTCACCCACCCAACCACCACTTTATTGTGTTTTGGTGCATAGTCTTTACCCCATGCACACACTTTACTGAGTAATTGGTAAACAATATTTCTTTAGTTTAGGCTCCCCTACCTATCTAATTCTAAGATTACATATTTTTAATTTCTTCTCTAATTCTTTTTTTTTTTAAATTGGATTTGTAATGTTATTGTTTTGCATAGCAACAGACTCAAATTCTAATTAATAAATCCTGATTATATGGAAACTTAGGACTCATGCACTGATGGAGTAAACAGGTCTAATTATATACTCTGACTGCACTGCCAGTAAACAGTCACTAGAGTGGCACCAACGGACAAAGTAAAGTTTCTACAAGTACAGTGTTGCTTTATTTAAGATGCACCAACGACAAAGTTAAAGTTTCTACAAGTACAGTGTTGCTTTATTTAAAAATGCAACAGAATTTGACATTATCTTTCCCGCTCAACGTGGTGACACTGGCATGCTGCCAAGCATGAAAAAGCCAACGACATCAGTGCTGTGACACCCCTTACTAAATAATCACATTCTTGTGATTCCATGTTTTGTCCTTGACCCTGTCTTAAATCCAACACGGCACTGGCATACATTACTCAATTACTGTACTGTACACTCAACACTGCAGTACACAAGTTTAAGTCACAAACCCAGTCCCATCGACATTCTCTGCAAACAATTAATTCAAAGCCAAAGGTAGATTCGCACAAGAACAAGAATTAAATGAACAACCGAGGAACAAATCATTCACCAACACAAAACAAAAGGAAGAGAATTCAGCCGAGCATGAGTCACACTCTGGCTAACTTGCAGCATGAGTACGGCAAAAGCTGACAGTCACGCCCTAAAAGTTCAACACAGGTTGCACAGGCTACAAACTTAACTGGGTCAGCATTGTTCTCTTTCTCCCCCAGTCGTTACAATCTGCTAAAAAAATATTATTTTTGTTACTCACCTGTCTAATGGTTCCGACAGCATCCCTCATCGATCTGGTCATCTTTGATCCACGACGCAAAATCGCCGAGTGTCGTCTGCTTGGAACGCTGGTAGAAACATTTCGTCTGGTTTCTTCCTCAGCAACTCGTTTCGATCTCGGCGTATGAATGTAGTCGTTCTCCTTATCATCAAACATGGAGTAACGCCTCCGGCGGATAGTGTTTCGCAGGGCTGTTTTGATTGCCGACATGCTGCTGTAATAAGCTACTTACCACCCAAAGTACACTACTGCCGCATAACTGCGATACAAAGGAGCGCTCTCGTAGACACTTTGAAACGACCGCCAAGCGGCAAACAGCTCTGCAGAAACATCAACAATAATTGTAGTCACGTGATTGTGATTGCCTCAAAATGAAACACAAATCACAGTCTACAAGGTTTCCATTTTATTTGGTTGTGGGTTTAAAATTGGCCTTCTCACTGTCCCATATCAACATCATCGTTGTTCTGGTGGTGTCAGAATAAGATTAGCTGAATCCTCCCTTCCCCCACTCCCATGGGATGGTTATTCCTGTCGGCCATATCACCTGAGGTGGGTGCCGACGTAAAAACTGAACCAAATCAATCATTCAATCAATTCCTTTTTTTTTTTTTGGTTTATTTTTCACCCTTGCAATGCAGGCTTTTTTTTTTTTTTTATTCAACTTTGCAAAATTCAAGAACAGTGAAATATGGAAATTCAAACTGACGGAGTCTTTAACAAAATCAGCCAAAAAAGCTGCAATAACATCAAACTCTCAAGATTTTAAAGATGGATAAGTTGAAAGTAAGCTGCGGTATGCATTATATTTTGTAAAACATATTACGCTTTCTGGAGCTAACTTTCAAAATGGTGGTTCAGTATGAAGAGCAAAGTTTTTGGTTCATAGAATCACGCATATTTAGCCGTTGAAGAGGCATTCAAGATAAAAAAAAATTATAGCACTGTGTACAGTTATATGTAGATGGTTCTAATAACAATATACTTTGGTTTAACTAGCCACGAACGTAAATCTTTATTTTTCAATTTCTCAGCGAAAACATTTTTCTTTCTTTATGATATGTTTTATACAAAAAAATTCAACCAGTTTATGTAGTCTAGATATTTGTATCTAACTAGGAATATTGACAAATGATTACATGGCTTTAAGAAACAGTGCGATTATATGCACGCTTTGTCTTTACTTACTAAATTAAAAGAAGAATGTTTATGCATTTTAGTAATCAATTTGCGTGCATGAAATATACGCATGTGTGCATGTGTGAGTGCAAGCGCATGCTTTTTTTTTTTATAATAGTAAGTGCTGGAATGTTTTTTGATAAGCGCTGGACAGAACGATCAACTTGAAATGGAATGTTGTCTACTTTATTCAATTGTTTGATTCAACAAAAACATTGAGGAAAATTCCTTTACATGATCCCAGAATACCCAAGGCTACTTATTAGTCAAAACATCAGAAAATGAATGTCAGACAGAGAGACAAAAGAGGATGCTATACTGAGCAAAACATGATATGATATTGTTTGTTTGTTGTTTGTTTGTTTGTTTGTTTGTTTTACTGTGACGTCCAGCCTTTGTCTACACTACACATGGCAACACTTATAACAAATGATTCGGATAATAATTAATGCAGTAGGCCTACTCAAAACAAAAATTCTATCATTGACATGTAATGATTAAGTCGAAGTAGAAACTATGGTCATCAAAATGAAGCGATTGATCAAAGGGTCAAAGAAATTAGGTTAGTTTTTGTGCTCAACAGCCATGATAATTAATCTTTCGTTGTCATCTACATGGATCAGGTCACTCTAGCAATGAATGTGGCCATTTTTTTACCGGTTCCTGCTGGCTGCCATGGACTTGGTGGTTAGAGGAATCGTAGTCTGTCATGTATTCTGTCACTGCACTTAACAGAGGTGACATCATTGCAATATATGTTCGGCTGTCTGATCCTCAGGGCAGGTCAGTTGGTGAAGGCAATGCCAATTTGAACTTGTGGTAAGATGATACAATTGCTGTAAATGTGTAAATGTCTTCGCTTTTCCAGCTGATGGACAGGTTTGCATGGATTCAAGACTTGCCTGAGGAACAAATTTCTTTGCATGTGGCCTATAATCTACCCAGCAGTAAGCGCCAGACCTCTTTCGATTGGGGAAGGCAAAACAGTGAAGAAAAGATTGGTAGGGCCTACCACCCTCATAAAGCTGGCTGAAAAGTTGAGTCTCTACAAACTCACATCCTGAAGAACTCACGGTTATGAGATAATCTTTACCATACCTTTTAATAAAATAATAGTTCTGTTTATTAATTTGTTAATACTGGTCAATGTGTTTATTTAATTCTGTTGTTTTAGTTCTCTCTTTAGTTGTTTTGGCTCATAGCACGTTTGTTCATCTTCATCCGTTGAGTGTCCACAATCATCCAGTTGATTATTCTGACACTTGTGGGGGGCAGACACACACACACAAAAAAAAACAACAACAAAAGTTATTGTAGAAGGCCGCAAACTCTTGCCCTGAATAGATCGAGTTTCTGATGACACAGCAGCCTCTGTCAAGTTTTCGATTCCACTCCTGGATGGTACGTGGCAGGAATGAGTTCTGTCGGTAGTCCTGAACACACTGTTTAGTTATTTTGTTTTAAAGGAAACAGTTTTTTTAAAAGATTGTTTTAAATCATTCTATTTGAAACGATGACATTTTCATTTTTGTAACGGTGGTCTACTGAGTCTGTGTTTTGTCACACGTGTTTCGTGTCAAGGGAAGTTACTCTTCATTAAAGATTAATGTTGGATGTCCTTTTCGTTTTACTTTCGGAGACGGGTATTTAGCGCACGCCTATCCCAGCGTTCTACGACAATAAATGAACATTCAAACCCCGGTCCAGTTGTACAGACATCTTCTACGATGCATTCGCAAACTGCCAAACGAAGCACAAGATTACTACAAACATTTTGTAAGACAGGTGAGCAACGAACGAGCTGACTTTCAAACGATGCCAGTGGCAGTTGACTTATGCAAGACCGACTCAATCAGTCACTCACTGAGTGACTGACTGATTGAGTCGGTCTTGCTTAATCTTAATGATAACGAGTAATGAAATATTGTAGCCCATTGAATCAACGATAATGTATTAATCATGATGATATAATTATATAATTCCTAGTCCATTTGCAATCCCAACGTGTAAATGTATCAATACTTCAGATTGATAATGGCTGGTGAATCTCACCAGACTCGCAAAAATCCAGTCTCTCAAATTAATGTCATCAACCAGATAGGCTGGTGACGCACATCGTTTGTGCATAATGCAAGTTTGAGTGATTGTCTGTTTGGTTTGTTGTGTGTGTGTGTGTGTGTATGTCACTGTGTGTGTGTGTGTGTGGGGGGGGGGGGCTTTTCATTTATTTATTTATTTATTCAATTATTTTCATTGTGAGCATTCCATTTGTATGCATGTTGTTTTTGCCCATACTCTGCAGGTAAAATGTTGCTGCGCAGCCAGCATATATGTATTCCGTCATTCAGCCGTACATTCTGAGTGTTTAACACTTTGACTCCCACATCCTCACCACCAGCTGCAAAAATAAACCCTTTGACTCCCTCACCCTATCCACTATCTTCTTGCAGGAAGCTGGTGGATAGGATGACGGAGTCAAAGGGTTAAGTTTTTGCTTTGTTAGCATTGCTGACATTACAGGATGCTGGTGGATAGGGTTTGGGAGTCAAAGAGTTAATGTTTCTGTAAGCCAGCAGAAACAGAAATGACTTACAAGATCTTTAACATACATATTTTAATTTAATATTCTGTCTACATGCACACAGGAATTTTGTGTTGACTACAGCCCTACCCTTACAAAAGACACTTAGCAAATTATGTGTACTAACAGAACAATATACTTGGCACTGAATGAATTAATCAGTTCTTGACCTAGAGTTTGGTAAGTTAAACTTTGAACGAATTGGCACCTCCTCTAATACTGCCATATAATGATATATACTGACCTTGAGAAAAAAATCTCTTCAACTTGTTCCGTACTGTCCTATGACATAGAGATAGGTCAGCTTTTATCCTTCTTAATAGAACTAAAAGAGTTAGAGTGATTTTGTGGTATTGAATCAGCATGTGCATCTTCATGCAATTTACACAATGATTTTCAGAGTTACCGCAGCCATGCAGCTGAGACAGACAAAGAACGTGTCGCCCAGATCATCAGCAGAGCCATTGAGGATGCAGATTGGGTAGTGAAAAAGGTAGTTGACTGTTGTTTGAATTGTCAGTAATATCTGGTCAGTCCTTAACTGAACAATTGAGCAAGTCAGAGAGAGAGAGAGAGACCGTATATATATATATATAATATATAACAAATATCCCACAAAGAAAGTCATTGAGTTTGTGAGAGAGAGACCGTAAATATAACAAATTACACGCAAAGAAATTCATTTAGTTTTAGTCTAAATTAGAATTAAATGGCTTTCTTTGCATGTTCAATTTTTTATATATTTGTTATAACTTATATATATATATAGTATATAGTGTCTTAAGACCAATATGTGCAGGAGAGTCATCCTCAGCCCTAAAGAGAGGGAAAGCAGAGTTGTCTACCTTGTATTTGTTAGGCATTTAGAGTTTGATCAAGAGGAATTCATCACACTCAGACATTTCCATATGTGCTCCACCCAGTTCTGCCAGCAGTTATCTGGCAGACTCTCAGACCCTTCACTAAAGTCTGCACTGGTGAGGTTTTGAAATGGGGATGGGACAGGAAGGAATTATTGAATACTAAGCTGACACCACCAGAATGATGTAAACATGAAAATGGGCAGCTGACAGGCCAGTTTTCAATGTTGTGGGCCGGAATTGGAACTCTACATTTCAGCTCTTGAGTCCACGAATCTAAAGAACTAACCAACCTGCACAAAAAACAAAACAAATAGACGTCTTGAGCTCTCTGAGGGTTGAATCCCAACCCCTGCATAATGAGCATGGTGCTCTAACAACAGAGCTAATAAAATGAAATAAACATGTGTCCTGCTGGAGTTTTGAACATACACCCACTGCATTAATATTAGTAAGGACACAAGCAAATAAAAAATGAACTTGCAAAGAAAATCATTTAGTTTTAATGCTGTTGGAGTCTGGAGTACGTTCAAGAGAGGTTCATCACACTCATACATGTCCACATGTGCTCAACCCAAATCTGCCAGCAGTTAATAAAAACCCTACCTGCTGTCAAGGTCTAGAAATGGGCAGAAAGGAATGGGGCGTGTACAACACTGACACCACCAGAATGATTGGAGCTTTAAGGTGGGCAGTGAACACGCTACACCAACTTTAATGTTGTGCCACTGGATGGAATTGAGCATGAGACATAATAAAGGGCAAGCCAGCCTGTGTAAAAGTGCATGGACCAGGGAAAAAAATGTGTCAACCATCGGGTTGTGCTCCATGCCATAACCCGGATCTTCAGTTTAATGCTGTTCTAGTTGAGCTATGCCAGCTGACAAAATAGACATGTAGATAGATATGTAAATCTTTCTGTAATCATAATTCATGTTGAATTGAATTTCACATAGGTATTCTTCTCTTTACTTTTTCTTGAGTTCCTCTTTTTCATGTTCGTTTTGTTGTGTTTCAGTACTCCAAGTGAACATGATGAAAACAGGAGAGAGAAGATGCATTTCAACGCGCCATGGTCATCCTGTATTTGTGATCAACACAGAACACAGATGTGGGGTGTCAGTAATGATTGTGTTGAATCATACAGATGTGAAGTGTCAGTGACACTTGATGTGTAAATATGAACCTTAGGAAGTGAACACAGCTTGACAGCATAATTATGTATTCATTTGTGCCCTTTTTTGTATATATGGTGTAAGGCTGAAAGGTTCATGATAATATTTTGGCTTGTCTTTTAAACCATCCACATGTCTGTACATCTGTCATTTTTCACTGGCTTCATTGGAGGGGGAGAGAGAGAGAGAGAGAGAGAGAGAGAGAGAGAGAGAGAGAGAAGAAAGAGAATGTGTGTATGTGTATGTCTGTGCATGTAAAGCACATTTTTATGGCACTCTGTGCATAATCAGTGTCTCTTGAATAATTTCTCAAGTGTCACTGTTTATCTTTCCAGTTTGTTTTACTTTTTCCTTTGTCATGTTTTTGTTTTGATTTGTTTTTTTATAATGTGCATTTTCTTTCTTTCTTTTCTTTGTTATTTCTAATTAAAGAAGAGGTCTAAATGCCATGCTGTTTGTCGTTTAACCCCTTCGCTGCCAAAGTGTAAATAAAAAGGTGAATCGCCTGTGCCACGGAGTTATTAACGTCCTGAATTAAAATTTAAAAAATTCATATCTCTTCATCCAGCCCAGAAAACCCCACAACACTATAAATTTTCTTGTCAGTATACTTTACAACACACAAGGAGCAGCAGTACTTTCGTTTTTACGATCGCCAGTACTAGTAATGTCCACTTTGACTGTATCTGGGTCAAGTCCGACTTCGGACATCAACACCAAAATATCGCCTACATGTGCCAAATTACCGTCATTTTCGCTCTTATCGACAGACTGCAAATCAGAATCAGCTCCACAAGTAATGATTTCTGCAACTTCTTTTGCTGCATAAGTTGTTTTTCGGGTCTGATCGACGCTTGGTGTCAAAGCAAGTCCATCCGCCATTGTTTACACTCGCTGGATAGTAATCAGCTGTAGGGGGTCACATTTTCAACCCCACGGGCAGAAAGACTGTAAAACATCACACATACATAATTAGCATCGATGTGTAGAGGGAATACTGAAGTTTCCGTTGATATCTCATACGTCACTGAAAGCGTTGGGGTTTTCTGGCTAAAAATAGGAAAAGTCGCCGACCGAATATTCGGTCAGTGGCACTGAAGGCATACGTTTCTTCCGACCGAATATTCGGTCGGAAGTACTGAACGGGTTTTAAATTAATATCTTTGAAAGGTCATAGACATAATAAGTAATATGTATGTGTGGGCAAGTGCCAAGAAAAACAAAAGTGTCTTTATATGCATTTTGAGATGTAAACTTTCAACATTCTTGTCACAAATCTATTTTCAGATATATGTGTAAGATTTTCTTTATACATGTAATTATGATGATACTGTTATATTACATAAGTAGAGGAGAGGAGCGTTTTGAGAAACAAGTCGTCAAAATGTCAGTTTAACAGTGAATTTCTGTCTGCTCATACATGTCCCTGCGTCACCTGTTTGTCTGTCTGTCTCTCGTCTTATCCCCATGCAGCCTGGTTGTTCCTTTTGATAGAGCTATGGAGTTAAGATCTGATATCTTAACCCTTTGACTCCCGCACCCTATCTACCAACTACAAAAACTTAACCCTTTGATTTCCTCACCCTATCCACCAGCTTCCTGGGAATCAAAGGGTTAAGTTTTTGCTTTGCTAACATGGTTGGCAATGCAGGATGCTGGTGACCGGAGTGCAGGAGTGAAAGGGTTAAATTCAGTCCCAGCCAGCAACAGAAAAAAACTGGCCTGTTTGCTGCCTGTCTCCATGTTTCTATCCTGGTAGTGTGAGCTCATTGTTCCTAGGTCCTTCTTTCCCCCTTCCCATTTTAAGACCTGCAGTGCATTAGATTTTGTGCCAGCTCAGGGCATCTGCCAAATAATTGCAGGCAAATATGGTTAGAACACACATGGAATTATGTGAATGTGATGAATCCTTCATGAAAAGACTCCGAACTCTTAAGTGCTCCTTATTCCTGCTACGCCCGTGTGATGTGACAAAAAAACTCATGAAACTGTTAGCTGGCTCTTGTGATAGAGTTGTGGGCTCAGAATCTGATATCTCAAGTTTAGTTCCAGTCCACAACATGAAATCTGGCCTGATCGCCACCCATGTTAATGCTCCAATCATTCTGGTAGTGTCAGCGTAGTGTTTCCTGGGCGCGCCCTGTTTCCAGCCTCTCGCCTTAACCCTCCATTTCAGGATCTTGTAATATGCATACATTTTGCGCAGCAGCTTAACCCTTTGACTCCCACACTCTGCCCACCAGCATTCTGCATTGCTAACCATGCTAGCAAAGCAAAAACTTAACCTTTTGACTCCCTTTGAATCAAAGGGTTAAGTTTTTGCATTTGGTACATAGAGTGCGGGAGTCAAAGGGTTAAGGAGTGTGCCGGATGATAGATGTCAGTTTGGGTGGAGCGCATATGGAGTTTCCTGAGTACAATGAATGTTTTGAATATACTCGTTTATTATAAACCCCAATTAAATATTAAATCAGTGAATAGAGTTGATTCCATGAAATACATAACAACAGATGGTTTGGTTGGTCCTTTTATGTATTATCAAAACAAAAAAAAAGAAAGAAAAGAAAAAGGCCAAATATTTGAAGCTCTGTGAAACATACACTGACATCCATTTCATGTTACTTTCTTTTGATGACATCAGCTTAGGTTACAGACGGGTTACACATCCTACACTCATTCGTACCTTTTAATTTAAAAAATGAAGAAGCACCATGGTGTATAACGTGTGACGAGCCGTTGAGCATCAGACACCTCCTCCTCAATTGCTAGGACTTGTACAATATGAGACAAAAGCACTACACAATGGACTCCTAAAAGCACCTCTTCCGAGACGTCCCTCCTGATGCAATTTTCCAGTTTTTACAAGAGATCAATAGATTTCACCTGATATGATTTTACGTCTGTTTTTCTTTACATTTTAGATTTGCAAGGTTAATGGTGAGCATGGTTTTTAGCTGTTGTCTTTTATCTTCACAGGTTGTCATTTTCGACGTGGTGTTAGCCCTGGTATGGCTGTAGTACTCGGCTGGGCTGTAAGCAAGATGAACATGAATATGGACATCAGCATGGTAAAGATAAGAATTATGTCCGAAATTTCTTTGTTAGAGGGACACGTCTTAGAAAATTGAGGCAATGAAAATGTGAGATGGGGGGATTGTGATGTCTCTAGTTGTACTGAATATATGGTCTGGAAGGTTTGTTGATGCTTGAAATGTTTGAATTAAATTGTTGGAATCCACTCTGCATTACATTTGTTATGCTTTGTGATTTTGTACGAAACAGAATAATTGGTTGCATGAATTATGTGGTCTGATTCTGTGTGAATAAAAAAGATAGCTGACTGCTGTGGTGCTGGCCAAAGGTTCAGAACTTAAGATCATTTGGAATTTAACCACATCAGGCCAGTTAGAAAAAAATATATGTGGGAAAAAAAGAAAAAGCAGCAAATAAAAATCAAATGTTTAGTGAGTTATGCACTTTGGATCAGTAACAGCATCTGGTGTTTCTCTCTCTCTCTCTCTCTCTCTCTCTCCTCTCTCTCTCTCTCTCTCTCTCTCTCTCTCTCTCTCTCTGTGTCTGTCTGTCTGTCTCTGTCTCTCTCTGTCTCTGTCTCTGTCTGTCTGTCTCTCTTTCTCTCTTTCCCTGTCTCTCTCACTGTCTCTCTTTCTGTCTGTCTGTCTCTCTCTCTCTCTCTTTCTCTCTCCCTGTGTCTCTCTCTGTCTTTCTGTATCTGTCTGTCTATCTGTCTGTCTGTCTGTCCTCTCTCTCTCTCTCTCTCTCTCTCTTTGTGTGTGTCTCTGTCTGTCTGTCTCTTTCTCTCTCTCTCTCTCTTTCTCTCTCTCTCTCTCCCTATGTCTCTGTCTCTCTCTGTTTCTGTCTCTCTCTCTCTCTGTCTCTCTCTCTCTGTCTCTGTCTCTCTCTCTCTCTCTCTTTCGCACGTGTGCGTGCTTAAAAGATGTTCCGAAATGGCCTTATTATTTATCACATATGTATCACAAAGATTACAAAATATGCGTAGATAGAGAGAGTGGTCCCTCTTACTGCTTACTCTCTTTGATTTAACTTTAAATGTTTTTGAAAAATAATTGCTGGTCATAGTCTCCTAACAATGCAATCTCTTGTAGTCTTAAAACACACACGCACACACACGTACACGTACACGCACATGCACACACACACACACACACACACACACACACACACACTCACACCCACACACACACACGCGCACGCACCAAATATCAACAACAACAACAACAACAAATTCAGTTTATAAACAGAATTTGAGGGCAAGTCTCATGACACGAACACACACACACACACACGCACGCACGCACACACACACACACATACACACACACACACACACACCACACGCACACCAAATATTAACAACAACAACAAATTCAGTTTATAAACAGAATTTGAGGGCAAGTCTCTTGACTCATGTCATGCTCATTTAAAACATTTTATGCATCTGTGACATTTTAAAGGACTAGGCTGTTGACTAAGACACTGAAAACTATCATGACATCTTAATTAGCAAAATTCTTTAAGAAAATGTTAAGAATTTCAAATATCTTGGCTCTGTAAAAACTGATGAGGGAACCTGCTCCAAAGACATCAAAGTAAGAATTGGAATGGCAAAGCAAAAAATGGTCCAACTGAACAATATCTGGAAAGACAGAGGCATACCAAATGGCCTGAAAGCTAGATTTATAAAATGTTTGATCTGGTCAGTCATTATGTATGGCTGCGAAGCCTGAACTGTGAGAAAAGCTGATTGTAAAAGAATTGAGGCAGCAGAGATGTGGTTTTATTGGAGACTACTACGTGCCAAATGGACGGATAGAAAAACTAATGAAAGTGTGCTGGAGGAACTTAATACCACCTGAAAACTACAAGCAGACATCAACAAGAGAAGACTAAAATACATTGGCCATGTGTCATGCAACAAGAACACGGACCTCATGGCAATCATCTTTCAAGGCAAAACAGTGGCAGAAAGGAGGAAAGACAGACCTCCAATCATATACATCGAGAACATAACCAACATCAGCGGCCAAAATATTCAAGAAATTGTTCACAAACGTCAAGACACAGCGGCCTGGAGGGAGATGGTGATGTCTAGGTGTGCAGCGGCCAACACCGAACCGGATGACGCCGGCAGGTGAGTAGTATAGCCATACTACTCAGGTGAGGCTACTGACTAATATGGGATGAAAATCTATCACTTTGTAGACATACCGAAGCCTGTAACTGGAACTTGTCTTGTCTTGTTGTGTTGAATACGCGCTTATTTTGGTTTGACAGCATAAAGCAGATAAAAATCCTAAAAGAGGAAAAGGACTTGGGAGTAACTTTCGACAGCATGTTGTCCTTCGATTTACATCTTGGTAAAATAGTTAATAAAGCAAATGAAATGCTGGGAGTTATTAGGAGAAGCTTTTCTTACTTACAGAAGGATATATTTCTAAGATTATAATAATCTTTTGTTAGACCACATTTGAAATATGCAAATGCAATATGGTGTCCATCCTTGTAAAGACAGTCAGCGCAAATAGAAAGAGTACAAAGACGTGCAACAAAGCTATTAAAAGAATGCAAAGATAAATCTTACGCAGAACGATTGAAGTATTTGAAATTACACTCACTTAAAGGCAGAAGGACAAGAGGTGACCTTATTCAAACATATAAGATATTTAATGGAGTTGATAATATTTGTGTTGATTCACTCTTTTCTGTTTCACAATGTAATATCACAAGAAACAAGGAAGGAAAGATATTTATTCAGCACTGTCGTACTAACACAAGAAAATGTTCTTTTTCACATCGAGTAGCCCCTTTGTGGAATAAACTCCCAACTAACATAAAATTTGCACAAGATACTAGACTCTAACAAATTCAAGCATTTTTTGGACGAAATTCCAAAATTCAAAGAACTTTTCTTCGATTATGATGATTAAAGGCCTGATTAGGCTTGTGCAAACAAAAAGAAAATGCGCATTTTATAAATAGTTAAGAAAGAGGGGCCGTAAATAGGCCGTAAGGCCTAGGCCATTGAAAGCCAGTCCCAACTACTACTACTACTGCTTGTTCTTCTGGTTCCTGTAACTGGAACGTCATAGCTTTCCTGATCCATATTCTCGTGCTGGATGGCTCATTTGATAGAAGGGTGGACGAAAGATCTGATGTCTTGAGTTCAGTCGAAGCCTGCAACATATAAGCTGGCCTATTCGCTGCCTATCTGATGGGGTTAGTTTAGTGTTCCATAGAGCCCCCTCCCCCCTTCCTCCCAGTCCACAAGCGCTTATGGGATTGTCTGAGTGCGAAAAACCCCTCTTGAATTAACTCCAAACACCCTGAGTTATTCAGACATGTGCACACACCCACTCTCCATCGAGCTTGTAGATTGGAAACAATGTTGATTTTCAGCTCTGCTCTTCATTTTAATTTCTTCTTCTTCTTCTTTTTTTATTTTAATTTTTTTATATTTTTTTTAATAGACTATCTATTTGTCTTATATATACAAGTGTGTGAGTATGTGTGTGTGTGTGTGTGTGTGTGTGTGTGTGTGTGTGTGAGAGAAAGAGAAAGAGAGAGAGAGAGCACGTGACTGTTCCATAGACATTATATATAAATATCACAGACATCTTCTATATAGGATGTCTGTGATAAATATATAACATGTCTGTGGACTGTTCGCGCATGGTAAATAGCCATTTGGGTCAGTGTAATAACATGGCGAGGTGACTCAGGAGTGATCAGAGTTGTCTACCCTGTCCCTGTTGCACAATTTCGGTAAACAACTTTCTGACAGCTCGTTGTTATTGTTCGTAGTTATTTCTCTTAACGTTTTGGGTGTAGCTCAGTGGCATTGTCACTTCTGCTTGAAAATTCAGGCAATACAACGTATGTTTGCTGTTGTGTTACGCCCACACCATGTCGCTTGACAAATTTGTTCGCCGACAGGCGAGGAAACGCCGAGCGGAACAAGACGAACCACGAGGAACTGAAAGTAGAGAAAGTTGCGAAAATCTGCAGCAACTTTCTCCAGTGTTTGCAAAGTCACGGAAATCAGCGTTAACTTCTTCCAAGACAGACAGCAGTCAAGACACAGCTTCCACCGATTCAAGCTCACTTAAGTGGAAGAAAATAAGAGCTGAAAATTTAGACCTCGACTATGTGAGACTGTTTACAAAGAGTGAAGCAGACGACATTTTGCAAGAACTAGAAAAGACAGTAGTTTACAACACAGGTCAGCTAGCCAGAGTTCAAATTTTCGGCAAGTGGATTGACATACCTCGAAAACAGGTACGGATTTCTGAGGCAAAGTTGTTTAATTAGCACACAACACAGACACACACGACCACAGACACAACAACACACACAACACACACACCCCACACAACACACACACACACACACACACACACACACACACACACACACACACACTCTCTCACATCTCACTCCTCTCACCCCCTCCTCTCTCACACACACATCTACACACACACACACACACATCTACTCACCACACACTTCCACCCCACCACCCACACACACATCAACACACACAGCACACAACACACACACACACACACACCACACACACACACCAACACACACACACACACAACTCAAATAAATCTCTTTCCAGTACAAAACTATATGACAAGGTTGCCAATGTTAATTTAATTCAACAGGACTTGCTAATACTACAAAACTGGTCAGATACTTGGAATTTATATTTTAATGTTTCAAAATGCCATGTAATGCATGTTGGTAAGAAGAATATCAGACGAGAGTATTTCATGAAAATTGGAAATGATGTACAGAAAATTAGTGTGTGTGAAACGGAGAAAGACTTGGGAGTTACATTTGATAGTGAATTATCTTTTGACCTGCACATTAAAAGAGTAACGAATAAGGCTAACCAAATGATAGGAATTATCAAAAGAACATTTTTGTACATGAATAAACATACATTTTTAATGTTGTATAAGGCTTTTGTTAGACCACATTTGGAATACGCAAGTGTTGTTTGGAATCCGTATTTGATAAGACAGTCAAAAATGATTGAAAATGTACAAAGAAGGGCAACTAGGTTGCTTATAGAGTGTAAAAATATGAGTTATGAAGAAAGGCTTAAGTTTTTAAAACTTCATTCACTGAAAGGTAGGAGGGTTAGGAGGGATTTAATACAGGTATACAAAATAATGAATGGGATGGATAAGCTATCAGTTGAAACATTTTTTTCCTTTCCACAAGCTAGTATAACAAGGAATGCTGAAGGTAAAATATTTGTTAAACACAGAAATACTAACACAAGAGCGTTTTGTTTTTCTAACAGAATTGTTAAATTGTGGAATAAAATTCCTTTTGAAATTAAATTTACTAACAGTAACAGCATTAACAAATTCAAAAATTTCCTGGACGATGACGCAGAATTCAAAATTTTATTTAAAAAAATAGACTGAAGCAGATTTGCTCAAGTATGAATATTAAGGCATGCTTTTCAGACCCCGAAGAAGAAAGCGTAAAACAAAAAAGATAGGGCGTTAAAAGGCCAGAAGGCCTAGGCTACGAGCCAGCCCTCAGCTACTACTACTACTACTACTTAAGTCCAGAGTGTATGAAAAAAAAGGAAGGAGTAGGGGGGGGGGGGGGCAGTGTCAGGGTCTGAACA
The DNA here is from genome assembly GCA_030674185.1 of Monoplex corrugatus. Classification (NCBI taxonomy): domain Eukaryota; kingdom Metazoa; phylum Mollusca; class Gastropoda; order Littorinimorpha; family Ranellidae; genus Monoplex; species Monoplex corrugatus. Next base: position 4,395,543 of record JAPXFY010000022.1, on the reverse strand, counting down.
ACACTGGTATTTGAAAGAAGTGCAAATGAAGTTGCTGTTCTCTAAAATGTGCGACTGAGAGTAGATGAAAATGCAAAGCAGGTTTGCTTTAACATGTGCCATGTTCATTAAAACATTAAAAAAAAAAGTATAAGGGCTGGGGTGAGGAGGATAGGAGAATATAATGGTCAGAAAACTTGCTCCTGCCATTTGGAGTGTGTAAGGTATTCTTTTCACTCAGGCAAGTCCATAACGCTTGACCCAAGTCTGCTAGCAGAACTTATTTCTCAGAACTTATTTATCAATTGTATATATAATATGCCCTCTATAATTTTCCATTGCTTTTATTCTTTCTCCCCATTTATAGCCATGCGTGCGTGGTGTGTGTGTGTGTGTGTGTGTGTGTGTGTGTGTGTGTGTGTGTGTGTGTGGAGTGTGCGTGTGTGTGTGTGCGTGCGTGCGCATGCGTGTGTGTCTGTTTCAGCGCTTAGATTTGATTTTATCAAGATTTTGCACTATATAAATATTGTAATTATTATTATTATTATTATAAACTCCTTGCTTCTGTGAAGGACTATTGGTATACATGCTGGCAAGATCTTGAAATGGAATTAGAAAGTGGGGGTAAGGTGGAGGAAGAGAGTGGGACTAACATCATCAGAATGAGTGTGCATTGTGATGGGTAACAAACTACTAACATCATCAGAATGAGTGTGCATTGTGATGGGTAACAAACTACTAACATCAGAATGAGTGTGCATTGTGATGGGTAACAAACTACTAACATCATCAGAATGAGTGTGCATTGTGATGGGTAACAAACTACTAACATCATCAGAATGAGTGTGCATTGTGATGGGTAACAAACTACTAACATCAGAATGAGTGTGCATTGTGATGGGTAACAAACTACTAACATCAGAATGAGTGTGCATTGTGATGGGTAACAAACTACTAACATCATCAGTATGAGTGTGCATTGTGATGGGTAACAAACATATGTTTTTATGTTGGAGACAGGAACTGAACTTTAAGACAAAAGTATTGGTTCAGAGTTCTACCAAGAGAACCAGCCAGCTTGCAGAGAAAAAGCAAGCCAAACTAAAAACAAAAGAACCAAAAGAAAAAAGACATATAAATATGTGTGTGTGTGTGTGTGTGTGTGTGTGTATGTGTGTGTGTACGTATATACATAGATAGGTAGATATAATAAATACATGTATCATTGTATATATATATATATATATATATATATATATATATATATCTATATCTATATCTATATATATGTATGTACTATATGTATGTATGTATGTATATATATATATATATCTATCTCAATGTATGTATGTATGTATGTATGTATGTATGCATGTATGTATGTATGTATGTATGTATGTATATATGTATGTATGTATGTATGTATGTATGTATGTCTATCTATCTATCTATCTATATATAGAAAAACACAAAGGACAGGGAAAGTGTTTCCATTTTGGTTTGGTTTGTCGAGGAGAACTACAGCTTAAAAAATAAGTTAAACATTGATGTTGCATGACCATCTTGTTTCATGTTTGCAGACGGCCTATGGAGAGGAGGGACTATCCTACACTTTCTCAGGAAACACTGTCCCCGCACGGCCATGGATCCCCTCACTGACACGCATTAGAGATTTGATCTCCAACCTTACCGGATTCCAGTTCAACTTCGTTCTTGTCAACCGGTGAGTTTTGCACACATGGAGTTGTATGTCTACTTTTCATTCTGTGACATTGTTTTCATGCGCAGCACAAGAGATGCTCCAGCACCACACCGCAAGTCACCTGAGTAGTGTTCTTCCAGCCAGACTGCATTTTGTTTTTCTTTAACCCTTTGACACCTGCACCCTGTCCACCAGCATCATGCATTGTCAACCATGGAAGCAAATCAAAACCTTAAGCCTTTGACTCCTTCATCCTATCCATCAGCTTCCTATAGGAGGCTGGTATATAGGATGAGAGAATGAAGGGGTTAAGTTTATGCAGTTGGTGGATAGGGTCCAGGAGTCAAAGGGTTAAACTTGTTTTTGTTCATTTTTAACAAGATACAAAGGCATATTTATAACATCAGCTACGCAGAATCGTTTGTATCAAAGTGTTCAAAGACTTAGGCTAAAGTTCAAAATGCATGGGAGACATTAGGTTTTCAAATTTAACAAAAGCTATGTACATGAAGTAGTGCCACTGCCAATAATATAGAAGATATGTATATTTAACTCTGTTGTGACTGCACTTGCCACAGCTGAGCTCTCCTGCTGACTTAGGGCTGCCACAGTGAAATCACTGAGAACTGGGTGCAAGTGAACTTATCTATCGATTTTAGACAAAGAAACCGGCAAAATGTAGCTGAAGTGTTCAACGGAAGCTCCCTCCACAAGGGAAGCAACTGCCAACTACTAAATCATTAGCATAACAAAAATAGAGGGAGTTATATACCCTAGACCGTCTGTTACTAGGATCGAAGTAGCCTGTCCTCAGTGAGAGCTCAGCTGTTGCTTCGATCAAAGTAGCCCGTCGTCAAAGAGTCAAACATATACCATAGGTCATTGATAGAGAAAACATGAATATATGTCATGAACAAAAAAGGAGTTGTATTAAACTTCATCTGAAACCAGGGGTTAATATGGCAGCCATTTCATCTGCAACTAAGGATGTGCAAGTTCTTCCTCAGTATTGTATTATATTTATAATCTTTCTTTGTTGTTGATGTTTTGTGGTAATATTGTAAAAAAAAAAACCCCAAGACCTTTTGAATTTGGTAAATTGCTTTTATGAACACATTTTTTTTTTTTTGGAGAAGTTTTTTTTTTTCTCTTTTGATTTTCTTTAGCAGTTTGATTTTTTTAGATGCATGTATGCACTTTTTTCCCCATGCTGTGCAGGCAGTATGTTACTTTTTTCAGAGAACATGCATGCTGGGTGTTTCCTTGTTTCTGTAAGCTAGCCACTGCACTGACATGATATATAGGATCTTTAACATGCATATTTAATATTCTGCATGTGTCCACAGAAGGGGGCGGGGGTAAGCGGTAGCAGGTTTGCAAACTTGTTGACCTGGATGATCGGAAAAATCCCTGCCTTCTACCAGCAGGTAGAGATGTCAAGGTGGATTGAACCCAGAACCTGCTGATTTGACATTTTTTCTGCTAATCTACTAACTATTGCGCATACCTTTTTTGTCAAAAAATAAAATGGACATAAAAAAAAAAAAATTGTTAATATGGTTGTGTATTCATCATCAGATACAAAGACGGCAGCAACTATATAGGGGAACACAAAGATGATGAGAAAGACCTGGCAGACGGCTATCCCATTGCTTCTCTCTCCCTCGGCCAGCCCAGAGATTTTTACTTCAAGCACCAGGACTCACGTGGCAAGAATGCCACACGTAAAATCGATAAAGTCAACCTCGTTCTGGAGCATGGCAGTTTGTTGCTAATGAACCCACCCACCAATCGTTTTTGGTATCATTCCTTGCCGGCGCGAAAACGCCTGCCAGACATTCGCATCAATCTGACCTTCAGGAAAATGAACCCTTCCATGTGTAAACCAGTTGTAGAGAAGATATAGCTAGAGTTTTTAGGGTTTTGCGTGAGTTGTGTTTATTATTTTCCATTTGTGTGTGTGTGTGTGTGTGTGTGTGTGTGTGTGCGGGCACGCGCATGTGTGAATATGCATGCATATGTGTGTGTGTGTGTGTGTGTGTGTGTGTGTGTGTGTGTGTTTGGGCGTGTGTGTTTGGGCGTGTGTGTGTGTGTGTGTGTGTGTGTGTGTGTGTGGAGGGGTAGGATGTCTTTCTAACAAAGACATGTTTGTTCTGAGTAGGAGATAGCAAGGTAGTGGGATGTATGTTTCAGGAAAAGTGGTTCATTTTGTTCATTTGTGACCAGCCAGCATGAAATCAGTCTTAACTAGCAGTTTGGGTATTTTGAGATATACATATCACTGGAAAGTGTATATTCTATTGATTATTTTGGCACAAAATGGCCACTAAAGTTTTCATGTACTCTCCTACACATTTTCCTTAAATTTCTTTATTTGTTGTCTTTGACCAGGTTTGTTTCTATTTTAGCTGTCATTATCTGAAATGTGCACGAAAGAGCTTTCTGTCAGTATATTAACATATGGGGGTACTGTACAGGTTACGGTTCATAATAAGAGACAAAAATTGGTAGGCTACTTTTGGTAGGAAACTGCATTATTTCTGCAGCGATTAATGCATTAAAATACCATTTTAAATTGATTAATAATATTTTTTCAAGAAAAAAAATTCTGTGGGGGATAGATTATAGTCCACAGAAATCAATTTTGAGAAAAAGTAAAAACACCCCAGATAGACCCTCAGTCACCTTTTCAGCTCCCAGTGCTGTTCGACTGACTGCGAGTTAAGACTGATTTGGTGGTGGGAGGTCACATTTGTTCATTTATATAAATTTGTTCTTTGCTTACTTCTTATTTTTATAATTTTATAATATGTAATAAGTATTTTTGTGCAATTGCTTTCCTGTTATGGTAACAATGTACAGGGCTTAAAACGTTCCGCGTCTGGGCGGAATTCCGCGATTTCGGTTTGTCAAAAAAACAAAAACAAAAAAATACCGAAAGGAGAGCAAGGCATCCGTGATCGGCTTGCAAGCGTTCATAGCAACGACGCGCAAGTTATGGCCCCTGATTTGCCCCCTGGACCCCCCTAGTTTCAGTGTTTTTTTCCTCCTCCTGTTTTAAGCCCTGAATGTAGAAAGAATGGACACATTTGAAAGAAGTCAAGGCAGCCTTGAATTTGGTCTTGGATTGTCTTTTTATGGTATCAGAATCACCTGAGAAAGCAGAGATTTGTAGTTGGTTTGGTTTCGAACCTCAAGATCTTGTTGGTGCATTGGATTTATGTACCTGCTTGTGATATACAGATCTGTTTCCAGCATGTGGTGTTTGTGATATTGCCGTGTATGGAACTTTATTGCAAATCCATATTTTGAGTAATACAGTGTTTTGATCAGAAAAAAAATGTTTATGTTTATTTATTTTTTTTTTTTTATGCTACACAGTGTACAAATTGTGATAACATTGCCATCACTTGATTACATCAGGCCAAAATATCATTGCATATTGTGCAGTGATATCTGTAGGAACAGGATCAGATCTGTCTCACCTTGAAATCAGTTGGCGTAGAAGAAAAGACAGTGCAGTACAGTCAGAACTAATCATATGACAGTGGTAGATCAATAACAAAGTGCAGTACAGTCAGAACTAATCATATGACAGTAGTGGATCAATAACAAAGTGCAGTACAATCAGAACTAATCATATGACAGTAGTGGATCAGTAACAAAGTGCAGTACAATCAGAACTAATCATTATTATTATTATTAATATTATGAACATTTAGTACGCCTAATCAAATTAATGCCCTAGGCATTTACAATGGCAAAACATATAACCAGAATCACAAGCACACACACACACGCCCACAGAAGCACCCACACACACACAAACACACACACACACACACAAACACACACACAGCATGACATGCAAATACAATGACACATTGACACTAAGACACTATAATGTCACCATTACATTACATGGGGGGAAGGGGGCAGAGATTACCAGTTTTGGGAAACAGGTGAGTTTTGAGGGAGCGTTTGAATGTGGACAGAGAGGGTGAGTATCTAAGAGAGCGAGGTAACTGATTCCAGATGGTTGGAGCTTGATAGGAAAAAGAACGCTGCCCAAACCTTTTAGTGCGGACTATGGGGATACTATAGAGACGGGTATCAGATGAGGACCGCAAAGCTCGAGATGGCGTGTAGAGATGTAACAGATGGGTGAGATACTCAGGACAGGAAGACTCAATAGATTTGAAGCAGAGGCAGGCAATCTTGTAGGATATTCTTTGCTGAACAGGGAGCCAGTGGAGAGAACAGAGCAATGGCGTAACATGGTTAAATTTTGAAGAGCGGAAGATGAGACGGGCAGCATGATTTTGAACTTTCTGAAGTTTGTTAATGAGATGAGAGGGGGAACCAGAAAAAAGAGCATTACAGTAATCGAGACGGGATAGAACAAATGCACAGACAAGAGCCTTTGTCGTGTCTTCTGAGAGGAGGTGGCGGATAGAAGCAATTCGGCGGAGTTCAAGAAAACAAGTCTGACAGACGTTGCTCACATGCTGGTGGAAGGACAGGGTTTGATCAAGAGTTACACCAAGGTTACGGGCAAAATGGGAGAGAGGGATAGATGAGTCAACAAGTGTGACAGAGGTTGGAAGAGAGGGGTGATTTTGGAGTTTGGGTGGGGTGATCAAGATCAATTCGGATTTCTCTTCATTTAATTTCAGTTTGTTTTCAGTCATCCAATCCTTCAGGTCAGCTACACAAGATTGGGTTTTCTGGATCATGATGGGAAGGTCAGGGAGAGGCCCAGAGACATACAGCTGATTGTCATCCGAGAAAGAATGATGCTGAAGCAGGTGTTCTTGGACAATAGAGGAGACAGGGTAGGTGTAGAGAATGAAAAGTAGGGGGCCCAGAACAGATCCTTGTGGCACTCCGTAAGTCAGACAGGAAGGATTAGAAGAAAGACCATTGACAGAAACTACTTGCAGACGATTGGTGATGTAAGAATGAAACCAGTTCAAGACAGTATCATGGAGCCCAAAAGAGTGATGTAGACGGGAGAGAAGGATAGAGTGGTCAATAGTGTCAAAGGCAGCAGATAGGTCCAAGAGAGTCAAAAGTGATACGTTGTTAGAGTCGAGAGTAGTCAATAAGTCGTTGCAGATTTTGAGAAGAGCAGTTTCGGTACTATGTCCAGAACGGTAAGCAGACTGAAGGGAATAGACAAGGTTATTGGAATGAAGGTGGTTTAACAGCTGGTCAAGAACAACTTTCTCTAAGACCTTGGAAAGAAAAGGAAGATTTGACACAGGTCTATAGTTTTTCAAATTCTCAGGGTCAAGAGTCGTCTTTTTTAGAAGAGGTCTTACAATTGCTGACTTGAAAGAAGAAGGAAAGGAGCCAGTTGAGAGGGAATGGTTAATGATATTGGTGATGTGAGGGAGAAGAGTATCGAGACAATGGGTGAGAAAAGAAGCTGGCAATGGTGGATCAGTAACAAAGTGCAGTACAGTTAGAACTAATCATATGACAGTAGTGGATCAGTAACAAAGTGCAGTACAATCAGAACTAATCATATGACAGTAGTGGATCAATAACAAAGTGCAGTACAATCAGAACTAATCATATGACAGTAGTGGATCAATAACAAAGTGCAGTACAATCAGAACTAATCATATGACAGTAGTGGATCAGTAACAAAGTGCAGTACAATCAGAACTAATCATATGACAGTAGTGGATCAGTAACAAAGTGCAGTACAATCAGAACTAATCATATGACAGTAGTGGATCAATAACAAAGTGCAGTACAGTCAGAACTAATCATATGACAGTGATAGATCAATAACAAAGTGCAGTACAATCAGAACTAATCATATGACAGTAGTGGATCAATAACAAAGTGCAGTACAGTCAGAACTAATCATATGACAGTGGTAGATCAATAACAAAGTGCAGTACAATCAGAACTAATCATATGACAGTAGTGGATCAATAACAAAGTGCAGTACAATCAGAACTAATCATATGACAGTAGTGGATCAGTAACAAAGTGCAGTACAATCAGAACTAATCATATGACAGTGGTAGATCAATAACAAAGTGCAGTACAATCAGAACTAATCATATGACAGTGGTGGATCAGTAACAAAGTGCAGTACAATCAGAACTAATCATATGACAGTAGTGGATCAGTAACAAAGTGCAGTACAGTCAGAACTAATCATATGACAGTGGTGGATCAATAACAAAGTGCAGTACAATCAGAACTAATCATATGACAGTAGTGGATCAATAACAAAGTGCAGTACAGTCAGAACTAATCATATGACAGTGGTAGATCAATAACAAAGTGCAGTACAATCAGAACTAATCATATGACAGTAGTGGATCAATAACAAAGTGCAGTACAGTCAGAACTAATCATATGACAGTGGTAGATCAATAACAAAGTGCAGTACAATCAGAACTAATCATATGACAGTAGTGGATCAGTAACAAAGTGCAGTACAATCAGAACTAATCATATGACAGTAGTGGATCAGTAACAAAGTGCAGTACAGTCAGAACTAATCATATGACAGTAGTGGATCAATAACAAAGTGCAGTACAATCAGAACTAATCATATGACAGTAGTGGATCAGTAACAAAGTGCAGTACAGTCAGAACTAATCATATGACAGTGGTAGTTCAATAACAAAGTGCAGTACAGTCAGAACTAATCATATGACAGTGGTAGATCAATAACAAAGTGCAGTACAGTCAGAACTAATCATGTGACAGTAGTGGATCAGTAACTTATGTTTTGAAGAAAAGTAGTTTAGGACAGAATCTGCGTATACATGGCTACAAAATTCCACTTTTTAGCTTTTCAGTTGTTTCTCAGGTGTGTGTTTGCACATGTTTTCCTGCACTGTGCAGGTGAAATGTTGCTGCACGGTCTGCATGCTGCACCTTCGGTACGTATGTATGCTCGATGTTCTCTTATTCACATAAGCCATAGGACACTGACATGACTTACAAGATCTTTAACATGCATATTTATTGTTCTTATAAAGAGGATTTATGCACCAGCAGGTGTGCACACCCCTGTGCGGATGTCGTGGGGGCTCTTTCAGTATAAATAGTGTCCTTACCTGATGAAAATTCTGTTCTAGAAATTTCTTATTTTCTGTCATTCCCTTTGTTTCACCCTTGTTCCTTTGCTTTCTGTCATTTCTACCTATCATTTTCTGTCTTGCTGGTCCATCCACCTGTATGTGTTTGGTAAAGTCTTATGCACTTTCTCTTAGGACTGATAATTTGGCACATGCATTATATGCATTTTTGACTCTAGGGAAATGAGATATGCGGAAGCAATTTTAGGTAATTTAGGACCATTTTTGTATATGTTTTAGTGTCCCAACAGCAGAAGGGCATCCAGGAGTCATGACCTGGATGTGGCCCGGCCCCCCGAGAGTGTAAGGAATTCAGGGCCGAAACACTTGTCTAAAGGGGGTTACTTCTCTGAAGACCTTCTGTTGTCTAGCTCTCCCTAGAGTTTCTTTCTACCTGTTTGAATTTGTATTCAGGTATATATTTTAAATCTCCTGTATGATAAATTGGATGTAGAGGTCAGTACCCAGAGCATCTCCTTAGATTATGTATGTGCATGAATGCTTTGATAAGTGTACTTTATTTTCTTTTCCTTTTTTTCCCTGTTGAAATATTGTGTGTGTATTGAAATGGTTATAGCCCTGATACAGCTCTATGCAGTCGGCTGGGCTTTTAACAAAAATAACAATAAATAACAAGGTTTGCTCACATGTTGACTTGAGAGATTTGAAAAGAATGGTGATGGGGATGTGTGTTGGGTTGCCCACATAGATGGGTTTCTGTGACGTTAAGCTATGGGATGTTGGCACAGTGCAGCCATATTGGTGGTGGTCTAGTTTTTCTACACAAGGAAAAACATAGAAAACATGCTGAGTAGAACTCCAACATTTTACCAGTGCAGAAGGCTCACGCACAGATGTAGGGCTTATGCCATGGTCATTTTGCATTTTACCCATCACATGGCATCTGTGGTGTTTCGTGCACGTGGAATATTTTTCTGAGCGTGGAGATGTCTTGAGAAACTGAAACTGAAACTATTAGTCATAGCACATGCAGCCAAGTCCCTGCAACAAATCCAGTTAGCACTCTTTGCGGATAGTGAAATGTATCTTGGATGAGAGTGATAATATTTTTTCTTCTATAAAATATACAGGGGGGTGCAAAAGTAGGTATACAGTAAGTATCACATCATTATTGTAATGCTTAATTCCGCTCTCGATTAGAGGAGTGTGTGAATACCGACTGCATGCAGTTTGAGTATATGAGGGATTAAGGTTGTGCTTGTTATTACATGTAAATGCAATATTCATTTGTTTGTATAATAAAAGCAATGAGCATTGTACATGTTTTCTTTTTTCATAACTGTATACCTACTTTTGCACCCCCCTGTATATTGCTGTATGTGGAGAAAGCATGTCACAGTATAGGCCTTGTGATAATGCATTGAAACATTGTAAATATACAGGACCTTTGGGTTTATTTAGGTTAAGGAAAACACAACATGACCAAAAGATGTATGCACAGTTAAGATCTGAGATAAGTAAAGTTAGGCCGGAGAGCTGTATTGATAGAGCCGTGGACTCAAGATCTGACGTCTCAAGTTAAATTCCAGTTTCATCATCATCATCAGGTGCCCTGCCGCAAGCCGTTGGCGATCATGGACTTCCATCTGTCTCTATCTCTCGTTGCCCCCAGCATCTCTCCCACCCCCCTCATCCCCAGCCACCCTGCAAGTCCGTCCAGCATTTTCTCCCTGGGTCTAATCTGTGCTGTCTTTCCCTCCAGCTTTCCCGTTGTGACCAGGTGTTCCAAATCCCCCTTCGTCATAAAATGGCCTATAAGTGTTACCTGTCTTTTCCTAATCTTCCTTATGAGTGATCTACTTGTGTGTGCGTGTGTGCCTCCATCAAGACTGTCTCGTTTGTTTTCTTTGCTGTCCATGGAACTCTCAACATTCTTCTTAGAAACCATATCTCGGCTGCCTCGATCTTGTTCTGGCTTTGCTTGTTGACTGTCCACGCCCCACATCCGTACTACAGTATTCTATATAACATTCAAGAACTCTCTTCCTGATGTTAATTGATAGGCATTTGTTGGTAAGAATGCCTGTCATCTTCCTGAATGCTGCTTTGGCTTGGCCGATTCTGCCGGCTATTTCTGATGTGCATCTGCCTTCTGATGAAATGATCATTCCTAGGTATTTGAATTTATCAACCTTATTTATCAAATTCCAGTTTATAGTATAATAACTGGCATGTTTGCTGCCAGGCTGAATGATAGATCATTGTAACCAACAGAAAAAAATGGCGAAATTGGGAGTGGGGGGTGGGGATGGGGGATCGAACAAGAAAAAATATGCAAGAAACAGACTCATAATGCATACAGAGCGATGTGCTGCTTTGGACAGGGAGAGCAGCTACAG
>JAPXFY010000022.1:4354390-4381890 GCA_030674185.1 Monoplex corrugatus | reverse complement strand
CCTCATCATCATTACTGTATGAATTTTTTGTTAGCCTGTCAAAAAGTCCTATAGCGAATTACCTTTAAAATGTTATTTCACTTGTTCACTGTTATGGTTAGTCAATTATTAGTTGTTGTTTTTTTTCTTCATTTCTTCCAGATATTTATTAATTTTGTTTGTTTGTTTGTTTAAATCGTTAATCATGGTAACACTATTTGTTAGTTTTACCTTCCCCTCTTCAAAACAGTTGTTTTCTGGATCATCTTTTCTCAAGTTCAAAATTGACAATTTTCAAATATCCTCTTCACTCCTCCTCTATCAGCCCCCTTTTTTTGTGTGTGTGTCTAAAATTACTTTAGTGAATAGACATTAAATCAAAGACCACCACCACACACACACACACAACACACACACACACACACACACACACACACACACACACACACACACACACACACACACACACACACACACACACACACACACACACACACACAGAATTATTTAAATTCAATGAAGGAGACATGCTCCACCTATACAGAACTCTGGTCCACTCCAAAACTGGACTATGGCTGCATTGTAAACGGCTGTGTACTGTAAGACCGTCCTACTCGATATGTATTAACCCTTTGACTCCCGCACCTTGTCTATCAGCATCTTGCATTGTAAACCATGCTAGCAAAACAAAAACTTAACCCTTTGACTCCCTCACCCTATCCACCAGCTTCCTGCAGGAAGCTGGTGGATAGGGTAAGGGAGTCAAAGGGTTAAGTTTTTGCAGTTGGTAGATAGGGTGCGGGAGTCAAAGGGTTAAATACTTGATACCATTCACTTAGTCCTTTTCTCCCACTGGACCAAGCAGCAGGGAAGTTTTAGTCTTTTTCTCCTAATTTTTGTATTTGGTGTTTGTTCGTTTGTGATCTTATGTTTACGCTTGACAAAGGCCATTTGGCCGAATATTTTGCCTCTGTCTTGTCTGATAGTATTAGATATGCGTTCCGATTTTATTTTCATGTTTTACTGGTTACCATTCAGTATCAAGGGCTTTTCCTCTTGTCTTGGGGCATCCCAAATCACCCTACATGCAGCCTTAGCTTAGCTTAGTAATAGGGACATAACACATTAGCCGTTTGGCTATTTCAAGTCCCATCATTTTTAGTTTTCTTTTCTTACACTCGTAGTCAAGGTTTGTCGTACACCCAGTTTTTTTTTTGATGATTTATTCATCATATTCGTATTTAAGTTCAATGTAATGTTTCCAATGGTCAAGCTGGTTTTTAAACGAGTTTGTTTTTGTGCTCTTTTAATTTCGTTTGGTAATTTATTCCATACATGTGCAAATTCTATTTGTAAAATAAAACTTTCTAATTAACGTTAGTCTTGCAATATTCTATAAATATTTTATCAGTATTATTTCTTGTTTTGTCATAATTTGTCAGTTTGAAAAATTCTGTTCTATCTACGTCATCTATATTGTTAAAAATCTTGAAACTTTGGATCAGATCTCCCCTCATTCTTCTTGCTTTTAACCCTTTGAACCCGGCTGGCCGCTGCCAGCGCGATTAATACCTCTGGACCCGGCAGGCCGCAGGAGCGGCCTGACATGTCCGGTTGACCTGGCCTGGTATGGTGCTGGCGTCCGGTATGCGACCTACCGGCACCTACTCTCCTCTGCCACATCCTGTTTATATTACCGAATTGCAGACACCCTATACTTTCTTCCTGGCAAAATTTTAAGCATTAGAAGGATTTATTCTGAGACACCGATTTTTGCTAGAATTTCTCTAAAAATACTCAGGGTTGAGGGTATCAGAGGTCTAGAAGTACTTAGGGCTGAAAGGGTTAAACTGTATGCTGAGACCGGAGAACTTTCACACGCTTACCCTAGACACTGTTCTTAAGACTACAGTCTGAAAATGTTCTCCCATACTCACCTTAGACAAACTATACTCAAACCACTGTCTAAAAGTATTCTCTGAACCGGAAAAAAAAAACCCCTGCATACTACTGCATCTTCAACCCCAAATTTCAGGGAGAAGAGTGCCAGAATGGTTCAGATGTTCGCCTGCCAGTAACGAAACTCGTGGTTCCAGGGTTTCTTCCCAGTTGAGGCAAGCCTTAACTTTTCTTCTCAGATTGACCGGAAAATTGAACTGAACATCTAGTCCTTCAGAATTTGATGAAAAAGGAGTCGGACCCATGTGCTTTGTGGACTGCGCATGCTAAAGATTCTACGGCAGTTGAAAATCTTGAAGAGCAGGGCACTTGCCCTGTTTCCCTGGTATAACACACTGAAGAGGTAAGTTGACTTCCCAGGTCCCACCCCTTGAAGGCTAATTAGCCTTCTTGCCTTTTTGAAGTCTTTTGGTCCGAAACAAACGACGACGACAACAACAACAACAACAACAACAACAAGGATGGCGCTGAACTTCTGCCTCATGCTCTCAAAGGGGAGAGCAGCCCGAGTTTCATGTGGTAAATTCGATGTGACAAAAGAAATGAATATGAATAGATTTATAACGTAACCGAAATCAAACAGAAACTAAAAACAAACAAACAAACAAACAAATATCTATGTATGTATGTATGTATCTATCTATGTATGTATGTATCTATCTATGTATCTATCTATCTATCTATCTATCTATGTATCTATCTATCTATATATCTATCTATCTATCTATCTCTATCTATCTATCTATCTATCTATCTGTCTATCTATCTATCTATCTATGTATGTATCTATCTATCTATCTCTATCTATCTATCTATCTATCTATCTATCTATCTATCTATCTATCTGTCTGTCTATCTCTATATACAGGGGGGTGCAAAAGTAGGTATACAGTAAGTATCACATCATTATCGTAATGCTTAATTCATTAAAATTATTAGCACATTAAGTTAGTTCGCCTGATCTAACCCCTATGGACTTCTTTTTTGGGGGATATGTAAAGGAAAGGGTTTTCGCACGCAAGCCGCGCACTGTTAATGACACGATTCAGTTCATCTTGCAGGCTTGTCAAGAAATTGATGCTGATAAAGATCTTTGTGCTAGAGTGTGCATGAGTGTCTGCTCTCGATTAGAGGAGTGTGTGAATACCGACGGCAAGCAGTTTGAATATCTGAGGGATTAAAGGCTGTACTTGTTATTACATGTATGTGCAATATTCATTTGTTTGTATAATAAATACAGTGAGTATTGTACGTGTTTTCTTTTTTCATAACTGTATACCTACTTTTGCACCCCCCTGTATATATATATATATAATGTGTGTGTGTGTGTATGTTGTGTGTGTGTGTGTGTGTGTGTGTGTGTGTGTGTGTGTGTGTGTGTGTGTGTGTGTGTGCGTGTGTATGTGTGTGTGTGTGTGTGTGTTATTGTTATTGTTAAGTTTCAAAGAAACATGCGCGTGCTGAACTGTTCACAGTTTTGGGACAGTTGCTTTTCTTTTTTATCTTAAAAAATGTATTAAAAAAACCTTTGGGTCAATTCAGCCTTTCTTCTTGTTCTTCTTCTTCCCCGTCCATTTCTTCGTTTGTACTCTGTCAGTATGGTCACGCCATATCGGTAATGAATGTGACCTTCTCTGTCTCTCTGTCTGTCTGTCTGTCTGTCTGTCTCTGTCTGTGTGTGTGTCTCTCTCTCTTTCTGTCTGTTTGTCTGTCTGTCTCTGTCTCTCTTTCTCTCTCTGTCTCTGTCTGTTTGTTTGTCTGTCTGTCTGTCTGTCTCTGTGTCTTTCTCTGTCTCTCTCTCTGTCTCTCTCTGTGTCTCTGCCTCTGTTCTCTCTCTCTGTCTCTCTCTGTGTAACTGTTCTATCTGTCTGTCTGCCTCTCTGTGTCTCTGTCTGTTTCTCTCTCTGTCTCTGTTTCTCTCTGTCTGTCTGTCTGTCTGTCTGTCTATCTCTCTCTCTCTCTCTCTGCTGTTTCTCTCTCTTTCTCTCTCTTTCTCTCTCGCTCTCTGTCTATCTCTCTGTCTATCTACCCCCCCTCTCTCTGTCTCTCACTGTCTCTCTCTCTCTGTTTGTCTGTCTGTCTGTCTCTGGCTCTCTCTGTCTCCATCTGTCTGTCTGCCCGTCTGTTTCTCTCTGTCTGTCTGTCTGTCTGTCTGTCTGTCTCTCTCTCTCTCCCCAGCTCCTGCTGTCTACCACATTTCGGTGCCGGACTTAGCACTGCTCCATCCTGAAGGGACCTCAGTGGGTGCGAGTTCCATTCTCGTGTGATGCAGATGAACGTGTAGGCACATTTTATGATATATTACATGGTACCATTGTTTGTTAGAAGGCGACAGCAGGGCTGGTAGGCCTACCTCTGACTATAGCCCTCATCTTTCTTTGACTCTTTGATGGTACCATGATTTGTTAGAAGGCGACAGCAGGGCTGGTAGGCCTCCCTCTGACTATAGCCCTCATCTTTCTTTAACTCTTTATGGTACCATGATTTGTTAGAAGGCGACAGCAGGGCTGGTAGGCCTACCTCTGACTATAGCCCTCATCTTTCGTTAACTCTTTGATGATACCATGATTTGTTAGAAGGCGACAGCAGGGCTGGTAGGCCTACCTCTGACTATAGCCCTCATCTTTCGTTAACTCTTTGATGATACCATGATTTGTTAGAAGGCGACAGCAGGGCTGGTAGGCCTACCTCTGACTATAGCCCTCATCTTTCGTTAACTCTTTGATGGTACCATGATTTGTTAGAAGGCGACAGCAGGGCTGGTAGGCCTACCTCTGACTATAGCCCTCATCTTTCGTTAACTCTTTGATGGTACCATGATTTGTTAGAAGGCGACAGCAGGGCTGGTAGGCCTACCTCTGACTATAGCCCTCATCTTTCTTTAACTCTTTGACTCCTAGACTCTATCCACCTACTGCAAAAAAATTAATCCTTCGATTATCTCACCCTATCCACCAGTTTCCAGCAGGAAGCTGGTGGATAGGGTGAGGGAATCAAAGGGTTAAGTTTTTGTATTGCTACCACGGTCGGCAAATGTAGGATGGTTGTAGGTGGACAGAGTGCGGGAGTCAAAAGGTTAAAGGTTTTAATATAATTTATGGCCCCGTGTCTTATTTTGTTAAAAATAAATAATTGAAAAGATTTGTAAACCTCAGGTCATCCAATCTTTTTTTTTTTTTTTTTTTTTTTTTTAATTCCTCCCCTCACGCTTCTTTAAATTGGGTTAAAGTTGTGAAGCGGAAAAATAACAGGGAGAGAAACACAGTTATCGGCCGACGGAGAAACGCTCTCCTGGGGGGAAATCTGGTGTCAAGGGAGACAGCTCGCTTGATTAGCGCGACGAGGTTTCCTCCCCTCGATAGCGAGCGAGACCGGCGCTGCGACATTGATTTTCCTGTTGGAGCTTGAAAACGATGCCTGCGCGTTTTCTTCCTGGTTGTGTCGGCTTCTTCGTTTATTAAATGAATTGTCAGTTAAACTTGGCCTTTTCACGAAGGAGAACACGAGTGACATGATAATTGATACCTCCCTCTTCCCCCAGCACCCCCCTCACCCGGAAAGTCAAGCCATTCTAAAATTTTTTTCATTTAAAACACTCCCTTGCTGTTGAAAATAGTAAATAAAGTAAAGGAAAATAAAATAAAATAAAATAAAACAGATTGAAATTAAATAAGATAAAACACAATGAAATAAATATAATAAATAAAATGAAAAATAAAATCCCCAAAGAAACAACACACACATACGCACGCACGCGCACGCACGCACACACAACACACACACACCACACACACAACACACACACACAGCACGCACACACAGCACGACACACACACACACACACACACAACACACACACACGCACACACACACACACGCACACACACACACACACACACACTACACGCACACACACAACCTTCGTAGATATGAAGCAATCCCTCTAGCCCCTTTGAAAAAACCGATTAAAAGTGACTTTAAAAAAATGAAACAGTCAAGAGTGCTTTGTGCCCAGTAAAAAAAATTCTGATGGTTCTAATCTTGTTAAAGAATCTCCCTGTTTGTCTCTGTCTGTTTAAATTCTTGTCCGTCTGTCTCTGTGTTTTCAGTCGCTGTCTCTGTCCATTTGTCTGTCTGTCTGTCTGTCTCTGTCTGTCTCTCTCTGTCTCTGTCTGTCTCTCTGTCTCTGTCTGTCTCTGTATCTCTCTGTCTCTCTCTCTCTCTGTGTCTTTTGTCTGTGTGTCTGTCTCTGTCTCTTTCTGTCTCTCTCTGTCTGTCTGTCTGTCTGTCTGTCTCTGTCTGTCTGTCTCTCTGTCTGTCAGTCTCTCTCTGTCTCTGTCTGTCTGTCTCTCTCTCTGTCTGTCTCTGTCTGTCTTTTCTGTCTTCTGTCTGTCTGTTCTGTCTCTGTCTGTCTGTCTCTCTGTCTCTATCTATCTCTCTCTCTGTCTCTGTCTGTCTCTCTCTCTCTGTCTCTGTCTGTCTCTGTCTGTCTCTTTTTGTTTCTCTGTTTCTCTGTCTGTCTGTTTCTCTCTCTGTGTCTGGTCTCTCTTTCTTTGTCTGTCAAACTTCGTCTCTGTCTCTTTCTCTCTGCCTGTCTCTTTCTCCCTGCCTCTCTCTGTCTCTGTCTCTGTCTTTCTCTCTCTCTCTATCTCTGTCTCTCTCTGTGTTTGTGTGTCTGCGTTTGTCTTTGTCTCTTTCTCCCTGTCTGTCTCTTGACTCTGTCTCTTTTGACTATCCCTCTTTGGTGTGACCCCCCCCCCAAAAAAAAAGATCTCATGACTATAAAGTCAACAATCAAAAGCAGTGAGAACAAGAGCAAATTCTCTGAGGATCGAACTCACGACCCCCTGTGTCGTCAGCAAGGCACTCTAACCAACTGAGATAACAGGGCCAGTGTCTCCTCATACTCCTTCTGTACTACCATCTTGCCAGTGTCACTTTGACCTTTGCAATGGAAGCCACCATGGCAACATCCATACGCCGCGTTGAAACGGGGTATGAAATGCAGAGTTTATAATATCATATAGAGTATGGCGTTTGTTCAAGAGGAGATCATCAGAGTGTGTTCAAAACGAGATCATTGGAGTTTGTTCAAAACGAGATCATTGGAGTTTGTTGAAGAGGAGATCATCAGACTTCGTTCAAGAGGAGATCATGGGAGTTCGTTCAAGAGGAGATCATCAAAGTTTGTGTTCAAGGGGAGATCATCAGAGTTTGTGTTCAAGAGGAGATCAGAGTTTGTTCAAGAGATCATCAGAGTTTGTTCAAGAGGAGATCATCAGAGTTTGTTCAAGAGATCATCAGAGTTTGTTCAAGAGATCATCAGAGTTTGTTCAAGAGATTGTCACAAGGTCAATGGATGGAACTCTTGGCCTTTAGTGAAATGAAGTAAATGCAAAATCTAGATTGATTAAGGTCTGCACCAAGTGTGAGTCCTTTAAGGATTTTATCCAGCTACTTACTCAAGTAAAGTTCCATATAAAGGGTACTGCTGATCTTCCTAATGCTATGAGTCTGACATCATTTGCTCCGCTTCTTTGCCAACCTACATCGACTCAGCAATCCAAGATATAGTACACACAGAGTTCAGACGAGAAGAAAGAAACCTCTCAGACTTCATGACCAGGAAATAGTCTCACAGAAGTCCACAACATAAGATCATGTCTTTTTCTTTGGTTTATTCTGATACGTTAACTTCACTCACACCCACACACATTATCCTAACGTCTGGCCCTATAATGCCTACCTAACAGAAATATAAGATAAAACGTGGGTCACGTACCTGTAAGGTAGCTTGGAAGCTGGTTTCCCCAAAAGAGCGCCCAGGGGCTGACTGACTATCCCTTTTATATAAGGAGATTCAGGTCAGGACGCTTTTCCTCCCTGACCATCAATAGGACCGCCTGTGATTAGCTGACCGCGTCTCTAAAGCCTGACTTCAAGTTTGAACGTGTTATTAGCTGACCGCGTCTCTAAAGCCTGACTTCAAGTTTGAACGTGTGATTAGCTGACCGCGTTTCTAAAGCCTGACTTCAAGTTTGAATGATTCGAAGTTTAATCCTGACATTGTGGTGGTTACATCTAACATTACCTTCGGCCAATTAACAGGCCATTTTCAAAAGTCTGTTTCGGACGGTGACTTTTACTGCTAAGTGTCACCCCTTAAAATCTGTCCAACTCCCCAACGTGGAGAATAATGGCGTTATTTCTTGATATTTGCTTCTGGTCTTTGGTGAGGTCACTTCACGGTCTAGGGTATTGATCCATCCAGTCTAATGTCTATTTATTTCCTCTTGCCCCCATTACAGCTTTAATCCGTTTCTGTGCCCAACTGCGAAAGGTTTTAGTACTGGACAATGGCGACTGACCATTACTTTTCAAAATGCGATACCTACTAGTGGCCTGTGGTGTTTACAAACCACACGGTTGAGTGACCACAATGGACAACAAATGATCAATGAATCTGAGAGGGTGGGAGGGTGGGACTGAAGGAGGGAGGGAGAGACTAGGCGTGACCACAATGCTGTCGTAGCTGGCCCAAGCTTTGCGACAACTGTGACCCCCAGTGTCGTCCTTTTATTGACTACTTGGAAAACGGTCAGCTTTCCCAGGATGATAAGATTGCTCGTCGTCTCATCCTGGAGAGTCAAGACTACCTGATGTCTAATGGCATTTTGTACCATCTGTATTATCCTCGTGGTCATGGTCATAGAACTGAACGAATAGTCAGACAGTTAGTGGTTCCCTTTGAACTGAGAAACGATATCCTGCTGTCGTTTCATGATTCTCTGTTGGGCGGTCACTTTGCCACTGAACGTACCTACCAGTCAGTCAGGCTGAGGTATTTCTGGATCGGTATGTACTCTGACATCTTGGAGTATGTCAAGTCGTGTGAGGCTTGTCAAAAAGCAAAACGGGTTATCCATCCTCAAAACCCGGAACTACGACCCTTGCCTGTAGCCCCAAACAAGCTGTTTTCCAGGTGGCATTGTGACATCTTGGGTCCACTTTCACCAGGCAAAGAAGGCTACAAGTACATTCTGCTGTTTGTTTGTTCGTTCAGTAAGTGGGTGGAACTGATTCCATTGAAGGATTCAACAGCCTCTACCATTGCCTGGCATTTGTACGAGACCATCATCTGTCGTTATGGTGCTCCTGACCACTTACTGTCAGACAGGGGACAAAACTTTTTGTCCAAAGTGGTCACTGAGGTGTGCAAAATCTTTCAAATCACTCGTTTGCATACCAGCAGCTACCATCCCCAAACAAATGCCACATGTGAGCGAACAAATTCCACTATCGCTCAGTCTATCAGGGCACACTGTGCTAACAACCCACATAACTGGCCTTCTCTGCTGCCTGGTATTGCTGCTGCACTTCGCACAGTGCCATCCACCGAGTCTACTCTCTTCTCGCCATTCTTCATTCTCTACAAGCAAGAGTGTCGTCTTCCCATTGACACAGCGTTACGCTCTGATGATCTTCCTGCATCTGCCCAACCCTGTATGGAAGACATCATTCAGAATGCAGAGCTTACTAAAACGCTGGTCAGCGAAAACATTCAGAGAGCCCAGCAGCGCTACAAAACCCGGTATGATGGGAAAGCCCGCCCCCCTCACTATAAAGAAGGTCAACGTGTTCTGGTGCAGTGCTCACACAAGATTCCAGGAATCTCGGAAAAACTGCAGCAAAAATATGACGGACCATATTACATTACCAAAATCCTGCCTAACAATGTGTATGTGCTCCGTCACTGCCAGAACAACAAGCTGCTCAAATCGCCCATCAATGCAATGCGCTTGAGACCCTATCATTCCCCTGAAGACAGACCAACTAACCCACTGCATGAGCCAGGGCAGACAGGGGACACGGACAACACTGGGTCCACTCAGCCAGGACAGACTGCTGGTACAGAGCCTACCACTGTTTCACAGCCTGGGCCAGACCATCTCAGTCACACAGAACCTGCTGCCGCTAGCCCTTCCACTTCTGTGGAACAACGTGAGAATCAGTCAGATAAGGATATGTACTTTGTAGAAAGGATCCTCGCTAGCAAGGTCATTAACAAAATCCGCCACTACAGAATCAAGTGGCAGGGTTACAAAGCCACAACGTGGGAGCCAGAGTCACATATACCGGCGGAACTCGTTCGCGATTTTCACGTCAATAATACTATCAAAGGCCGAAGACGCCAACGATAGTCTACCTGGTCAATGACGCCACACTATTTTTAGGTGTACTATTTGTTGTGTCTTCACTCGTATTTCTCTTTAGATTCTACTGCTACTCATCACATATCATGTAAAGCAATTACAAAAAGTTTCGGTCTGCTTAGTATGGCCCCTTGACTGTTTATTACGAATACCATGTTCGCTTTGTACATACTGATTCCATTTTGGGGGACTTCCGATCGACCCGTGTACCTTATCGCTGCTGAGTGACGTTCGTTTGGGTTATTTTCACGTCTCACTGAGCTACACTGATGGTCAGTCATAGCTCTCCTACTCCTTGGTTGGAATGGTGGACAGCTGTATTGGGCATGGTAGAGAGAAAATATCCCCATGTAGTCTGCGTAGTTTACAGTGGAATCCACTTCTGTGGACGGTACACTTGGACTATTGGTACCAGGTGCACATGTTGCCAAGGGAATCATTTTTTTCTTCTCATCTCCTACGGTATGGGTATATTAATCATAAATCCACGAGGTCAACACAGAGGCTTAATTATGGTAGTCCCCCTATCCATTTGCAGCTCAATTATCACGTCATAGTTCTCCCTGTTGATCGTGTTGTCCACTTACATTCATAACTGATATGTGTTACAATGGCTATGTTGTTTTCTTGTCTCAGTAGTTATTCATTGATAATTAATTGCACATAGTTCATATTTTCTATGGTTTGTATGCAATAATATTATGTCTCAATGCCACATACTGCGTACTCTTCATACTACTTTTGGCTTCATGTTATTTTGCACACGTCTTGGGGTCACGCGTTGTCGGCCTCATATTACTTCTTGTACTCTTGTACCACAGAATGTGTGTTGCGTGTCGCACACGACAGGGTGAGGTGATGGCTACCTCAGTATTGTCTGTTAAAACTGTTCTCTTGGTATACTACTCCTCACATTATACCACGTTGAAGGACCTAACAGTGTACGCACCTGTATGTGTTCGTCCTTCCGGACTTATCAATTCACGTTGTGTGACACACACGTCAGAGACTTGTAAATATGTTATGTTTATTGGATGTAATAAGGCCTATTCAATACATAGACAATGCATTTTATGTCGGCAGACATTTCCTCCTCTTGAGACTAATATTATTGAATGTACTCGATGATGTCTGTTATACTTTTGCTTCTATCGTCTGTGGCCAACAGTCTTTTCACAGCTATCAAGATAGCTCTAAATGTTTGGATTGTAAACGAGCATTGCATTTTCAAGATGACTCAATGTTTCTTTATATTGCGTATGTTTTTGGTACTAACGTGTTGGTTTGTTGCAGGCAAATATTCTTCACAATACAGGAACCATCATGATTCAACTTTATATTCGGTTGTATGATGGCTTACGATTATTTCACAGATCCTGTCGTTCTTGCCGGCTTTAAATCAGGACCGTCAATTGTTCGTGATATATATTCCGACATACTTAACCAACCGTTACACAGTATGTTCAAAGTTTCCACACTCTTCTGAACATTATCGCAATGGAAATCCGTTGCAAAGGTCAGTACCGCGCGACCCCTGTCTTTTCCCCTTGCGTTCGTCTTCATTCATCACGGTATACAGTCGGTACTATAGCCACACGTTCTTGATGATTGCTCGCGCTCTGGAACTCATTAGTTGTATGCAATCCCTGCGCTACTTTAGCATTCCTGTGCGTCATTTCATTCCTATGTTCCTTACGCGTTCATCTGCTCACGTGCATACTCTGCGTTCATTTTTCAAACTGCCTTCATAAAACATTAATCTGTTTATTTTATATCTGCGTTCATTACTTGTTCACCACATTATTCTTCTCCTCATTTATTTGCATGCAACCCCGGGGTATCATTCTATATCATCGTGCATCATTCCGTATCCTTGTATATCATTGTGTATCGTATATTGTCCTTTCATCCTCTGGTATCATTTCACAGCATACGTTATCATCTTGTGTCATTTTATATCATTTCCTATCATCTGGTATCATCTTGTATCCTGTTGTATCATTTGATAATATCTCTATGTGGCATCATACCATACCATTTACCTTATCGAGTTCATACGTGTCTGGTGTCACATCACATCATGCAGTCCCTGTTTTCTGCTGTTTCCTTATTTCATGCTCGTTGTTATCGTCATCTACCTGTTTTTGTTTAATGTTTTTATCACTCAGTTGACATCTTGGAAGTTAACATACGCACTTCCTAGTCAATACATGTCTTGTGTCATTCTTTGAATAAAATCTTCGTGTCTATTGTACACTGGTCAAATGTTTCACGTAATCATACTAACCATACTAACAATACTATTGTAAGCCAGTTGGTCATGAGACAAATATGTTTCTTTTTTTCTCACCTATCAGCTGATGAAATGATTGTCATACGTGTGAAACAAGAAACGTTCGTCTTGGTATGATGAAATCTTACTTGAGCTCTGTTACAAGTTTGCAAGACTTCTGCTGAGATCCCTCTCCGGTACCAAGGAGATATGCCACTTGGTGTGATTTCATGTACATTTTCAGCTTGCTTCGAACATGTGTGTATTCAAGTGCTACAGGTTACTGTCTGTACGTCCTATGAGGCGAACTTGTGGAATCGCCAATCCACTTCTGTAACGAACATTCGGTCAGCTTTGGACTCAGTGTGCTACAAATATAGTGTTGTCTTCAACTTTGCTTACTTCTGGGACTAGGATAATGTGTGTCAGTACTTTTGATGATATTTCAAGTGGCGTTCCTCTTTGATGAATCCATTTTACTTCCTGACGGTGATGTTAAACTGTCCTATGGCTTCAGTATACAGTGCAGCTTTACACTGCATGTCTTGCAATCTTGTGAGGATATCAAGTATCGTTCTGTCAATGATGTTATTTCATGTGGTTCTACTTCTTATATGATTGTAGTAGTTTTTACAAGTGTGACGAGGATGTTTTCAAGCATTGGTTGTTTACATGTACGAAGTGTGTTTTTCAGCAGACTTTTCCTAATACCCATTATGTTTGTTGATTGCTAGTGTATTATTCACATGCTTATGTCCTTGCCTTTCTTTGCCTTACATGTCTTTATTCTATGATGTAGTGTGACCTTGTATGGTATTACAGACAACTTCATTCATATTCCGATTATATTTCTATTTGGCCTACGCTGCATAGTCTACTTAAGGTTGGCATAGATTACAGTTGACTTATATACAGTGTATACCTTGCTTATTCTTGACATGGATGACAAGCGATTGCTCTATTTAAATGCTGTATGTTCCAATCCCTTACCCTCCAAGTCAAAGTCCCATGAATCCGAACACGTTGTGCAAGAAGTTACTGTCTTCATCATCGGGATGATTCTACGCTACTAACTGTTCTTCATCCCAGTGCCTGCAGCAGCTCGTCTCTGCTCCAGTCATCTCAGCTCAACAACGTTCCTGAGCCATCCTTCCTCCTGGCTTTAATGGACTTCATGGACTCCTTTCACACACCATCATATTTACTGTGGTATTCATCTATCTAGCCACAGATTGCATACGAGACATCATGAACACACATGACCATTAACATTGCTGTTCAAAAGGGTGAAACAGACGATACATGTTGGCATGAATTCTACAGTGAACTGTGCCACATGCAACACCACCCTTATCTCCATGGTCATCATGTAGTGTGCAGTTCTTCCCTGTCTTCAGTCTTCCTACTTGGTGACACGCCACGTTATCTCCATCTTCAGTGCTTTCTTTGACGTTCTCCTGCATACGTCACATGGACATGAACTCAGCCTGAACGATGTTCTCGTAGTGCAAACACAACATACTTGCATGTGTGGAAGTCTGACAGTTTTCAGGAGTATGCTGACAGAACTCTGTCTACCACAGGTGACGCACGCGATCTTCTTGGAGCTGGCCCATCGATCCCAACCTCTACGGTATCTTCTTCAGAATGCACACAAATGTTCAGATTCATTCCATTTCATATAATTGACTGATAAAATTCCCTATCCCCAAGCCTTCCTATCGCCTGTCAATCATGTACGAGAGTCTTGTCTACTGAATCATATGTTATATTTTTTATGTTCGTTACCCCCCCCCTATTCTCTTAAAAAAAAATGAGGACATTTTTTATGGGGGAGGGGACATATTATTACAGGAATTCCTTAGGGCGGCAGATGTATTGAGACACTATTTGATGTTCCAGTAGAATGGATCGGTAAATTAAAGGCAAACACCACAGGCCACTAGTAGGTATCGCATTTTGAAAAGTAATGGTCAGTCGCCATTGTCCAGTACTAAAACCTTTCGCAGTTGGGCACAGAAACGGAATAAGGCTGTAATGGGGGCAAGAGGAAATAAACAGGCATTAGACTGGATGGATTTCTGGATGGATCAATACCCTAGACCGTGAAGTGACCGCACCAAAGACCAGAAGCAAATATCAAGAAATAACGCCATTATTCTCCACGTTGGGGAGTTGGACAGATTCTAAGGGGTGACACTTAGCAGTAAAAGTCACCGTCCGAAACAGACTTTTGAAAATGGCATGTTAATTGGCCGAAGGTAACGTTAGATGTAACCACCACAATGTCAGGATTAAACTTCGAATCATTCAAACTTGAAGTCAGGCTTTAGAAACGCGGTCAGCTAATCACACGTTCAAACTTGAAGTCAGGCTTTAGAGACGCGGTCAGCTAATCACACGTTCAAACTTGAAGTCAGGCTTTAGAGAAGCGGTCAGCTAATCACACGTTCAAACGAAGTCAGGCTTTAGAGACGCGGTCAGCTAATCACAGGCGGTCCTATTGATGGTCAGGGAGGGAAAGCGTCCTGACCTGAATCACTTTCTATAAAAGGAATAGTCAGTCAGCCTCTGGGCGCTCTTTTGGGGAAACCAGCTTCCAAGCTACCTCACAGGTATGTGACCCACGTTTTAATTTGTATTCTTGTTAGGTGTTAAGGTTAGGGTTAGAAGTTAGAAGCATGTTTTACATTTCAGGAAACAGAAAGAATAGAGTTGGACAGAAGGAAATGTTCAGTATGCTTGTAACATGTAATCTGGTGAAGATTCGTTGTGCATTTTAGGATTTAGGGCCAGTAGGACCTAGGCCAGTAAGAACGGTGACTTATGTCTTACGTTGAAGTTGATCAATTAAATAAATGTGTTGTATTTATCATTCCATGTGTGGACTACCTTTGAGAATCCTTGTCTAGTGTGGTTAGTGCGTTTTCCTCTCCTCACACTCTCCTTCTTTGTTGAGTGCATGATTTCCAAGTAGAAAAACAATTCTTCATAATCATCCTCAATTCCTTATACACATCATCAAAATTCCTTCTTGCGATACGTGGTGGATCTCCACCAACTGTCACAAGGTCAATGGATGGAACTCTTGGCCTTTAGTGAAATGAAGTAAATGCAAAATCTAGATTGATTAAGGTCTGCACCAAGTGTGAGTCCTTTAAGGATTTTATCCAGCTACTTACTCAAGTAAAGTTCCATATAAAGGGTACTGCTGATCTTCCTAATGCTATGAGTCTGACATCATTTGCTTCGCTTCTTTGCCAACCTACATCGACTCAGCAATCCAAGATATAGTACACACAGAGTTCAGACGAGAAGAAAGAAACCTCTCAGACTTCATGACCAGGAAATAGTCTCACAGAAGTCCACAACATAAGATCATGTCTTTTTCTTTGGTTTATTCTGATACGTTAACTTCACTCACACCCACACACATTATCCTAACGTCTGGCCCTATAATGCCTACCTAACAGAAATATAAGATAAAACGTGGGTCACGTACCTGTAAGGTAGCTTGGAAGCTGGTTTCCCCAAAAGAGCGCCCAGGGGCTGACTGACTATCCCTTTTATATAAGGAGATTCAGGTCAGGACGCTTTTCCTCCCTGACCATCAATAGGACCGCCTGTGATTAGCTGACCGCGTCTCTAAAGCCTGACTTCAAGTTTGAACGTGTTATTAGCTGACCGCGTCTCTAAAGCCTGACTTCAAGTTTGAACGTGTGATTAGCTGACCGCGTTTCTAAAGCCTGACTTCAAGTTTGAATGATTCGAAGTTTAATCCTGACATTGTGGTGGTTACATCTAACATTACCTTCGGCCAATTAACAGGCCATTTTCAAAAGTCTGTTTCGGACGGTGACTTTTACTGCTAAGTGTCACCCCTTAAAATCTGTCCAACTCCCCAACGTGGAGAATAATGGCGTTATTTCTTGATATTTGCTTCTGGTCTTTGGTGCGGTCACTTCACGGTCTAGGGTATTGATCCATCCAGTCTAATGTCTATTTATTTCCTCTTGCCCCCATTACAGCTTTAATCCGTTTCTGTGCCCAACTGCGAAAGGTTTTAGTACTGGACAATGGCGACTGACCATTACTTTTCAAAATGCGATACCTACTAGTGGCCTGTGGTGTTTGCCTTTACTTTACCGATCCATTCTACTGGAATATCTAATAGTGTCTCAATACATCTGCCGCCCTAAGGAATTCCTGTAATAAGATCATCAGAGTTTGTTCAAGAGATCATCAGAGTTTGTTCAAGAGATCATCAGAGTGTGTTCAAGAGATCATCAGAGTGTGTTCAGGAGATCATCAGAGTTTGTTCAAGAGATCATCAGAGTGTGTTCAAGAGGAGATCATCAGAGTGTGTTCAAGAGGAGATCATCAGAGTTTGTTCAAGAGGAGATCATCAGAGTTTGTTCAAGAGGAGATCATCAGAGTTTGTTCAAGAGATCATCAGAGTGTGTTCAAGAGATCATCAGAGTGTGTTCAAGAGGAGATCATCAGAGTTTGTTCAAGAGGAGATCATCAGAGTGTGTTCAAGAGATCATCAGAGTGTGTTCAAGAGATCATCAGAGTTTGTTCAAGAGATCATCAGAGTT
This sequence comes from Monoplex corrugatus, assembly GCA_030674185.1. Classification (NCBI taxonomy): domain Eukaryota; kingdom Metazoa; phylum Mollusca; class Gastropoda; order Littorinimorpha; family Ranellidae; genus Monoplex; species Monoplex corrugatus. The sequence continues at coordinate 4,364,869 of JAPXFY010000022.1, read as the reverse complement.
TGTTCAAGAGATCATCAGAGTTTGTTCAAGAGGAGTTCATCAGAGTGTGTTCAAGAGATCATCAGAGTTTGTTCAAGAGATCATCAGAGTTTGTTCAAGAGATCATCAGAGTTTGTTCAAGAGGAGATCATCAGAGTGTGTTCAAGAGATCATCAGAGTTTGTTCAAGAGATCATCAGAGTTTGTTCAAGAGATCATCAGAGTGTGTTCAAGAGATCATCAGAGTTTGTTCAGAGGATATCAGAGTTTGTTCAAGAGATCATAGAGTTTGTTCAAGAGGATCATCGAGTGTGGATCAAGAGTTCAAGAGATCATCAGAGTGTGTTCAAGAGATCATCAGAGTTTGTTCAAGAGATCATCAGAGTTTGTTAAGAGATCATCAGAGTTGTTCAAGGGATCATCAGAGTTTTTCAAGAGATCATCAGAGTGTGTTCAAGAGATCATCAGAGTTGTGTTCAAGAGATCATCAGAGTTTTCAAGAGATCATCAGTTTGTTCAAGGAGATCATCAGAGTTGTTCAAGGAGATCATCAGAGTTGTTAGAATCATCAGATGGTTAAGAGATCATCAAGGGTTGTTCAAGAGATCATCAGAGTTTGTTCAAGAGATCATCAGAGTTTGTTCAAGAGGAGATCATCAGAGTTTGTTCAAGAGATCATCAGAGTTTGTTCAAGAGATCATCAGAGTTTGTTCAGAGAATCATCAGAGTTGTTCAAGAGATCATCAGAGTTGTTCAAGAGATCATCAGAGTTTCAAGAGATCATCAGAGTTGTTCAAGAGATCATCAGAGTTTGTTCAGAGACATCAGAGTGTGTCAAGAGATCATCGATGTGTTCAAGAGATCATCAGAGTTTGTTCAGAGAGATCATCAGAGTTGTTCAAGGGGATCATCAGAGTTTGTTCAAGAGATCATCGAGTTTGTTGAGATCACAGATTGTCAAGATGATCATCAGAGTTTGTTCAAGGAGATCATCAGAGTTGTTCAAGAAGATCATCAGAGTTTGTTCAAGAGATCATCAAGTTGTTCAAGAGAGATCATCAAGTTTGTTCAAGAGATCATCAGAGTTTGTTCAAGAGATCATCAGAGTTGTTCAAGAGATCATCAGAGTTTGTTCAAGAGATCATCAGAGTTTGTTCAAGAGGAGATCATCAGAGTTGTTCAAGGAGATCATCAGAGTTTGTTCAAGAGATCATCAAGTTTGTTCAAGAGGATCATCAGAGTTTGTTCAAGAGATCATCAGAGTTGTTCAAGGGAATCATCAGAGTTTGTTCAAGAGATCATCAGAGTTTGTTCAAGAGATCACAGAGTGTTGTTCAAGAGGAGTCATCAGAGTTTGTTCAAGAGATCTAGAGTTTGTTCAAGGAATCATCAGAGTTTGTTCAAGAGATCATCAGAGTTTGTTCAAGAGATCATCAGAGTTTGTTCAGAGATCATCAGAGTTTGTTCAAGATCATCAGAGTTTGTCAAGGATCATCAGAGTTTTCAAGAGTAGAGTTTGTCAAGAGTTAAAGAGATTCAGAGTTGTTCAAGAGTGTCAAGAGTTCATCAGAGTTTTCAAGAGAGTCATCAGGTTTCAGAGTATCAGAGTTGTTCAAGAGATCATCAGAGTGTGTTCAAGGATATCAGAGTGTGTTCAAGAATCATCAGAGTTTGTAAGAGATCATCAGAGTTTGTTCAAGAGGATCATCAGAGTGTGTTCAAGAGATCAAGAGTTTGTTCAAGAGATCACAGAGTTTGTTCAAGAGGAGATCATCGAGTTTTGTTAGAATCATCAGAGTTTGTTCAAGAGATCATTTATTGTTCAATCATCAGAGTTTCAGTTGTTCAAGAGGGATCATCAGAGTTTGTTAGAGATCATCGAGTTTTCAAGAGGAGATCATCAGTTTGTCAAGAGATCATCAGAGTTTGTTCAAGAGGAGATCATTAGGTTGTTCAAGAGATCATCGAGTTTGTTCAAGAGATCATCAGAGTGTTGTTCAAGAGATCATCAGAGTTTGTTCAAGAGATCATCAGAGTTTGTTCAAGAGATCATCAGAGTTTGTTCAAGGATCAAGTTGTTTTCAAGAGATCATCGAGTTGTTCAAGAGATCATCAGAGTTTGTTCAAGAGATCATCAGAGTTGTTCAAGAGATCATCAGGTGTGTTCAAGAGATCATCAGAGTTGTCAAGGGTCATCAGAGTTTGTTCAGAGATCATCAGAGTTGTTCAAGAGGATCATCAGAGTTGTTACAAGAGATCATCAGAGTGTGTTCAAGAGATATCAGAGTTTGTTAAGAGATCATCAGAGTTGTTCAAGAGATCATCAGAGTTTGTTCAAGAGATCATCAGAGTTGTTAAGGATTCAGAGTGTTCAAGGAATCATCAGAGTTGTTCAAGAGATCATCAGAGTTTGTTCAAGAGATCATCAGAGTTTGTTCAAGGAGATCATCAGAGTTTGTTCAAGAGATCATCAGAGTTTGTTCAAGAGGAAACATCGAGTTTGTTCAAGAGATCATCAGAGTTTGTTCAAAGGAAGATCATCAGAGTTGTTCAAGAGATCATCAGAGTTTGTTCAGATGTCATCAGAGTTGTTCAAGAGATCATCAGAGTTTGTTCAAGAGGAATCATCAGAGTTTGTTCAAGAGGATCATCAGAGTTTGTTCAAAGATCATCAGAGTTGTTCAAGAGAGACATCAAGAGTTGTTCAAGAGGGATTCATCAAGAGTATTGTTAAGAGATCATCAGAGTTTGTTCAAGAGAATCATCAGAGTTTGTTCAAGAGATCATCAGAGTTTGTTCAAGAGGAGAATCATCAAGTTTGTTCAAGAGGATCACAGAGTTTTCAAGAGATCATCAGAGTTTGTTCAAGAGATCATCAGAGTTTGTTCAAGGGAAATCATCAGATTTTCAAGAGATCATCAATTGTTAAGAGTTTGTTGAGATCATCAGAGTGTTCAAGAGATCAAAAGTTTGTTCAAGGAATCATCAGAGTTTGTTCAAGAGATCATCAGAGTTGTTCAAGAGATCATCAAGTGTTAAGTCAAGAGATCATCAGAGTTGTTCAAGAGATCATCAGATTTGTTCAAGAGACATCAGAGTTGTTCAAGAGGAGATCATCAGAGTTTGTTCAAGAGATCATCAGAGTGTGTTCAAGAGATCATAGTTTTGTTCAAGAGGAGATCATCAGAGTTTGTTCAAGAGATCATCAGAGTTGTTCAAGAGGAGTCATCAGAGTTTCATAGAGATCTCAGGTTAGTTTCAGAGGAGATCATCAGAGTTTGTTCAAGAGATCATCAGAGTTGTTCAGAGCATCAGATGTTGTCAAGGGAGATCATCAGAGTTTGTTCAAGAGATCATCAGGTTTGTTCAAGAGGATGTCATCAGAGTTTGTTCAAGGGAGATCATCAGAGTTTTCAAGGAGATCATCAAGTTTGTTCAAGAGGAGATCATCAGAGTTTGTTCAAGAGATCATCAGAGTTTGTTCAAGAGGATCATCAGAGTTTGTTCAAGAGATCATCAAGTTTGTTCAAGAGATCATCAGGTTGTTCAAGAGATCATCAGAGTTTGTTCAAGAGATCATCAGAGTTTGTTCAAGGGGAGATCATCAGAGTTTGTTCAAGGGAGATCATCAGAGTGTGTTCAAGAGGAGATCATCAGAGTGTGTTCAAGGGAGATCATCAGAGTTGTGTTCAAGAGGAGATCATCAGAGTTTGTTCAAGAGGAGATCATCAGAGTTTGTTCAAGAGGAGATCATCAGAGTGTGTTCAAGAGGAGATCATCAGAGTTTGTTCAAGGGGAGATCATCAGAGTTTGTTCAAGAGGAGATCATCAGAGTTTATTCAAGAGAAGATCATCAGAGTTTGTTCAAGGGGAGATCATTGGAGTTCGTTCAAGAGGAGATCGTCAGAGTTTGTTCAAGAGGAGATCACCAGGCTCAGACAGTTCCAGATGAACTGGACTCTGGGATTTGGTCAATGGCACTTTGACATTTCCATATTAAATGCAGATGAAGCAGAAGTCATGCCATTACCGCCCTCTCTCTCTTTCTGTCCCAATCCATTCGTTTCTTCTACACTGCCCTCTCTTCAACTCTCATGGAAATGGTGGTGAGGAGTGGGAGTCGGGGCGGAGGTTGTTGGGGGGTGGGGGTGGGGGGTTGAGAGTGTTTAGCGCAGCCATCAGGGAGGGACTCACGGGTGCTGTAGAGGTTTGACAATATATGGTCCATTTCACGGAGCAAACATCCTTCTCGCGCGATATTGGGGAGGGCTTTTGGATAGAGTTGATGGGTAGAAAGACAAAAGACAGTCTGGAGGACAAATGAGTTGGGCGAAAGGGACATAACTGGGGACAATCTTGTCAGCCTCCTCTTCCACCCCCACACCCCACACCCCATATCCTCTCCATCTTCCTTACTCCTCTGTTTGCCTGTGTGACTGGTGTACATGTTAGTGCTTAACGCTTGGAAAGCGCAATATACGCAAAATTCACGCGTGTTTATCTCAAAGAAGTATTGCCTTTGTTCAAGAGGGATTGCAAATGTCTCGTTGACTGCCTCGTGTTAGGGTTCCCAGAAGTGTTTAACATTTCTCTTCTTCTTCTTCTTCTGTTTCTTCTTCGTCATATCATCATCATCATCATCATCATCATCGTCATCGTCATCGTCATCATCACCTCTCTTCTTCTTCTTCTCCTCCTCCTCTTCCTCCTCTTCTCTTTTCATTTCTGCTTCTTCGTCTTCTTCCTTAACTGTATAAAGAGTCTTTTGGGGAGCCGCACTAAAGAACTGTTTACCAGATTCCTTTAGCTCTGTCAGTTGTGTGCCAAAGCCTGGGTCTGTACAAATGGATTCTTTTGTCCATTCCACGATATTGTTAGTCCATCGGGGTTTCAGTGTTTGTTTTTGCTTTCCCTCTGTCTTTCTCTCTGTCTTCCTCCCTCAACGATTCCCTGAAAGATTGATTTTTAGGGAGGCCAGTAGAACATTTTGCATAGCCATACATATGTAATAGGAATAGATATTGTGATGTCGTGGCTGTTTCATTAGCATCAATAGATATGCTTAAAATTAGCTTTTTTTTCTCGAAGACTGACTCATAGTTTCGGAAATAAATTGTCTGCAGGTTGCATTTAGCAGTCAGTTTGGCATAAAGTTAGCACACATCATTTAGAATCCGTTCATTTCGTCTCAGTTCTATCCCCCTAAGAACTTCCGTCTGCTGGGTAAAGGATGAGGATTTTACTGATCTCCTAGGTCAACATGTGCGCAGAATTCTTGGTGCCTAGACGTTCTTCGTGTGTATACATATGCAGAATATCAAATATGAATAACTTCTTGGTGTTTAGACGTTCTTCGTGTGTATACATATGCAGAATATCAAATATGAATAACTTCTTGGTGTTTAGACGTTCTTCGTGTGTATACATATGCAGAATATCAAATATGAATAACTTCTTGGTGTTTAGACGTTCTTCGTGTGTATACATATGCAGAATATCCAATATGAATAACTTCTTGGTGTTTAGACGTTCTTCGTGTGTATACATATGCAGAATATCAAATATGAATAACTTCTTGGTGTTTAGACGTTCTTCGTGTGTATACATATGCAGAATATCAAATGTGAATAACTTCTTGGTGTTTAGACGTTCTTCGTGTGTATACATATGCAGAATATCAAATGTGAATAACTTCTTGGTGTTTAGACGTTCTTCGTGTGTATACATATGCAGAATATCCAATATGAATAACTTCTTGGTGTTTAGACGTTCTTCGTGTGTATACATATGCAGAATATCAAATGTGAATAACTTCTTGGTGTTTAGACGTTCTTCGTGTGTATACATATGCAGAATATCAAATATGAATAACTTCTTGATGTTTAGACGTTCTTCGTGTGTATACATATGCAGAATATCAAATGTGAATAACTTCTTGGTGTTTAGACGTTCTTCGTGTGTATACATATGCAGAATATCAAATGTGAATAACTTCTTGGTGTTTAGACGTTCTTCGTGTGTATACATATGCAGAATATCAAATATGAATAACTTCTTGATGTTTAGACGTTCTTCGTGTGTATACATATGCAGAATATCAAATGTGAATAACTTCTTGGTGTTTAGACGTTCTTCGTGTGTATACATATGCAGAATATCAAATATGAATAACTTCTTGGTGTTTAGACGTTCTTCGTGTGTATACATATGCAGAATATCAAATATGAATAACTTCTTGGTGTTTAGACGTTCTTCGTGTGTATACATATGCAGAATATCAAATATGAATAACTTCTTGGTGTTTAGACGTTCTTCGTGTGTATACATATGCAGAATATCGAATATGAATAACTTCTTGGTGTTTAGACGTTCTTCGTGTGTATACATATGCAGAATATCAAATATGAATAACTTCTTGGAGTTCAGACGTTCTTCGTGTGTATACATATGCAGAATATCAAATATGAATAACTTCTTGGTGTTTAGACGTTCTTCGTGTGTATACATATGCAGAATATCCAATATGAATAACTTCTTGGTGTTTAGGCATTCTTCGTGTGTATACATATGCAGAATATCGAATATGAATAACTTCTTGGAGTCTAGGCATTCTTCGTGTGTATACATATGCAGAATATCGAATATGAATAACTTCTTGGAGTCTAGGCATTTTTCGTGTGTATACATATGCAGAATATCGAATATGAATAACTTCTTGGTGTTTAGACGTTCTTCGTGTGTATACATATGCAGAATATCGAATATGAATAACTTCTTGGAGTCTAGGCATTCTTCGTGTGTATACATATGCAGAATATCAAATATGAATAACTTCTTGGAGTCTAGGCATTCTTCGTGTGTATACATATGCAGAATATCAAATATGAATGTTAAAGGTCCTGTAAGATATGTCAGCTTATAGAGACCATGAAAACACCCAACAGGCAAGCAACAGCAAATTTGAAAAAATGGATTTTAGCTGCACCAAGTTTGAAAATGGCTTTTGACTGCAGCAGGTTTGAAAAATGGTTTTTGGCTGATAACTTCTTTCGTTGGAAAATAAGATATCATTATCATTATTTGTAAACTGCTGTTTAGATTTTTTTTTAGGAATGTTCTGAGCTTACAACTTTATGCTTTGTAGAGGAATGTTCTGAGCTTACCACTTTATGCTTTGTAGAGGAATGTTCTGAGCTTACCACTTTATGCTTTGTGGCTGCGTCCTATGCTAGCTGAATGGGTAGCGCAAACTGTGTTGGATTTGAGAAATTCTACGTGGGAGATAAATCCGTGACTCCCAAGAGTTATGTTACTTAGTTGATATTTAAAAATTCTCCCTGCTTCCCTCTTTATTTCCTTTAGATTAACACTTTCGTTCAGAAACAGTGGTTCTGCAAGAACATCAACAGCTTTTGTGGGTTTAACTGTACTGCCCTATTTTCTGAGTGCCAGTGCTTGACATGCATCCAGCCAAGATGCATTCCAGACATTGTGTAAATTTGACGGAAAGTTAAAGCCGTGAGTTTTTTTGTTCTTGTTTTGAAGCTTTTTTGTTTTTTTGATTTTGTTTTGTTTTTGTTTTTCATTCTTGCTAGTGTTGATAGTTTTCCATTATTACCAGTGTTGGTGTACAACAACGTGTAGAGCCGATTTCTAGGTACATGGTGGTTTTGAATTCCTCACCCATTTAGTTTTTTTATGCTGAACTGTTTAGCTTTTGTATTTCTGTATCACTATCCTTTACTCTCTCTCTCTCTCTTGCTCTCTCTCTCTCTCTTTCTCTCTCTCTCTTTCTCTCGCTCTCTCTCTCTCTTTCTCTCTCTTTCTTTCTCTCTTTCTCTCGCTCTCTCTTTCTCTCCTCTCGCTCTCTCTTTCTCTCTCTCTCTCGCTCCTCTCTCTCTCTCGCTCTCTCTTTCTCTCTCTCGCTCTCTCTCTCTCTCTCTCTCGCTCTCTCTCTCTCTTCTCTCTCGCTCTCTCTTTCTCTCTCTCTCGCTCTCCTCTTCTCTCTCTCTCTCGCTCTCTCTCTTTCTTCTCTCTCTCTCTCTCTTTCTCTCTCTCTCTCTCTCTTTCTCTCTCTCTTTCTCTCTGTCTCTCTCTCTCTCTTCTCTCTCTCTCTTTCCTCTTCTCTCTCTCTCTTTCTCTCTCTTTCTCTCTCTCTCTCTCCCATAAGCGATTTTTGAGTTTATTGGCCTATCGGTTCAGTTCGATCAAATTCATAACACGGGAACTGTGGATTCAATCCTGGAGCGCGCCACACTTTATTTTAACCCTTTGACTCCCGCACCCTGTCCACCAGCATCCTGCATTGCCAACCGTGCTAGCAAAGCTAAAACATAACCCTTTTACTCCTTCACCTGTAGGAAGCTGGTGGATAGGATGAGAGTCGAAGAGTTAATTTTTTGCAGTTGGTGGATAGGGTGCGGGAATGAAAGGGTTAAGTGGCTGGTTAGGTTTTTATCCCTTTCCTATTTTTTCCTTCTCCTGGTCATTATCATGATTTTTGCTGCATGGCGTTGGCGATCATGGCCCTCTGTATGAATCTGTCTTTTGTCGCTGCATATATGCTCTCTATAATTTTCCATTGCTTTTATTCTTTCTCCCCATTTATAGCCGTGTGTGTGTGTGTGTGTGTGTGTGTGTGTGTGTGTGTGTGTGTGTGTGTGTGTGTGTGTGTGTGCGCGTGCGTGCGTGCGTGTGTGTGCGTGCTTGCGTGTGTGTCTGTTTTAGCGCTTAGATTTGATTTTATCAAGATTTTGCGCTATATAAATAAAATATTGTATTGTATTGTATTGTATCACCCTTTCTGTCCTCACCTACTCCGCAAAACCGTCCAATATTTTCTTCCTGGGACTACTAGAACGCTATTTCCCTCCAGCTATCCTGTTGTGACTGGGTCCTCTAATTTCTCTTGCCTCACAAAATGTCATATAGATCTTGCCTGTCTTTTCCTAATCTTCTTCATTGATATTCTTTTTTTTGTGTGTTTGCTTCTTTCAAGATTGTCTCGTTTGTTTTCTTTGCTCTCCATGGAACTCTTTGACATTCTTCTTAGAAATCACATTTCAGCTGCCTCAATCTTTTTCTGACTTTGTGTGTTGATCGTCCTCGCTTCGAATCCTTACAACAACATTGGTTCTGTTTAACACTGAACATTACTGAACATCATTTTCTTAACATCACATACACATCACATTTCATCACATGTCATGACAGGCCCTAGATTGTTCCACAGACAGACTGATACAAGTGACAAAATATAAAACCCTCACACTAGGTAGGTCCTCAGCACCTTGCATAGGGCGTATGTGTGAGCGTAAGGCTTATGCCATAATCATTTTAACCCTTTGACTCCCGCACCCTGTCCGCCAGCATCCTGCATTGTCAACCATGCTAGCAAAGCAAAAACGTAACCCTTTGACTCCCTCAACCTATCCACCAGCTTCCTGCAGGCACACATAGGCCTACACACACATAGGCCTACACACACACACACACACACGCACACACACACACACACACACACACACAAGCCTACATAATACACACACACACACACAGACACAGACACACAAACACACAGAGGCCTACACACATACACACACACACACACACACACACACACAGACAGACACACACACTCACACTCTTTCTCTCTCTCACCCCCCCCCACACACACACACTCACACATTCACTCACTGACTCACTCACACTGGCCAAATGCCAAATCCATGATGAAAACGGCTTTCAAGTGTTCAAGTCACAACGTACCAGCGATAGCCACTTGAAACCACTCTGAAAACTCTTCTGAAAGCGGAAGGAGGGTTGACAAATATTGGTCCATTTGATGAAGCAAACATCGTCGTCCACAGTTGTACACAGATCTTGTCGATAAAGATGATGCTGGGAGGAGAGGAGGGGGGGGGGGAGGAGGAGAAAAGAGGAGGGAGAGGAGGGAGGAGAAGAGTGATGGAAAGAGTGCTTAAACCCGCGTGTACACAATGTTGATGTATGTATTTCTCTCTTTCTCTGTTTGTCTGTCTGTCTGTCTGTCTGTCTGTCTCTCCTTCTGTCTGTCTGTGTCTCTGTCTCTCTGTGTCTCTGTCTCTCTGTCTGTCTGTCTGTCTGTCTGTCTCTCTCTCTCTCTCTCTCTCTCTCTCTCTCTCTCTCTCACACTTTTTCTTTTTTGCTGTATTTCAATTTGTTCCAATGTTACAATGATACTACACTAGTCATCATCATCATCAGGTGCCCTGCCGCATGGCGTTGGCGACCATGGACTTCCAACCATCTCTATCTCTCGTTGCCCCTAGCATCTCCCCCACCCTCCTCATCCCCAACCACTCTGCAAGTCAGTCCAGCATTCTCTCCCTGGTTCTACCTGGTGCTCTCTTTCCCTCCAGCTTTCTCGTTGTGACCAGGTGTCCAAATCCCCCTTCCTCATAAAATGGCCTATAAATGTTGCTTGTCTTTTCCTAATCTTCCTTATGAGTGATCTACTTGT
>JAPXFY010000022.1:4324390-4329390 GCA_030674185.1 Monoplex corrugatus | reverse complement strand
TGCGCGCGCGCGTGTGTGTGTGTGACAGAGACAGAGAGAGAGAGACAGAGAGAGAGAGACAGAAAGAGAGAGAGAGACAGAGACAGAGAGAGACAGAGGCAGAGAGACAGACAGAGAGAAAGAGAGAGAGACAGAGAGAGACAGAGACAGAGAGAGAGACAGAGAGAGACAGAGACAGAGAGAGACAGAGAGAGAGACAGAGACAGAGAGAGAGACAGAGACAGAGAGAGACTGAGACAGAGAGAGACAGAGAGAAAGAGAGACAGAGTGAGACAGAGACAGAGAGAGACAGAGACAGAGAGAGAGACAGAGACAGAGAGAGACAGAGACAGAGAGAGACAGAGAGAGACAGAGACAGAGAGAGACAGAGACAGAGAGACTGTTTCGTTCTTTCTACAGCCAACTCGGAAGACAGGGCAATGCTTCTACGTCTTTACTCGTCGCTGTCTGATTCTCAACTGACTACAGTATATATACATTTCACAGTGAACAGCAATCAGTTATCATTTAAACGAATATCATGCCGTGCTGTTATCCGCACGCTGTTTACTGTTAACACACGTCACATCTCCCTTTCTTTAAGGAAATAAAAACAATTCATCATTTTTCCTATCTTTCAGTCCATACGAAATAAATGTGTTTCCTACCTTTATCACAACATTAACTTAACAAACACTCATTCTCACGCACAGGGCCCAATCATTCATTCACCTCATTTTATCTCTGATCATTATACTATCCATCATCATCATGTCCATATTTCGCAATGCTTTCAGTTTATCTGATTATGGTAGAGTCTTCAGTTTCATTCATATTTCAGGAAATCTGGCCTTTTGCTTTGTCTTCCAGATCTCGTTCTGTAAGGAGAACTAACTGGTTCGGGTTGTCCTGTCCTTGTTTGTTTGATAACTTCATCTGGCTCCTTGATGCTGGTTGTCTCAGACATTTTGATGACTGGTGACTGATCAGATGAGTTCTCACGGACAGACGATGCTGGCGTCCTGACATCTGTTCCAGTTCCAGTTTTCTTGTTATCTTCCAGCATCTGTTTTGATGGAATGATGACTTGCTGTTGCTTGCCCGATGTGTCGCTTTCCTGATGTCTTCCAGAAATCATCCTTCTCTGGACAAGTCGTTGAGGGTTGATTGTCTGCTGAAGCTCCGTTTCTGTTGTGTCTCGTAGCTGACGACGATTCCTTCTGTACTGACGTCCGTCCTCTGTGCGAATGTTGTATGACCGGATGTTCACCTGTTGGTCTACTTTGGCGCTGATCCACTTTTTAGATCCTGGAGGTTGGAATTTCACAATCTGTCCCGGACTCAGTTCTGTCAGTTCTACTGCGCTTCTGTTGTAGTAGTGCGCTTGCTTCAGTTTCCTTTTCTCAAGTTCTTTCTTGATTGGTACAACTGTAGGTTGGAGTAATGTCTTTGACGTCGGCACTTGTGTTCGTGTTCTTCTGCCGAACAGTCTCTGAACAGGCGAACTGTTTACAGTCTCTGTCGGGATGTTTCTCAGCTCAAGTAAAGCGAGGAAGGGATCTTGATTGTTGTGTTCTGCTTTCTTCATGCACGTCTTTGCAGCCTCCACCTTGTTGAGTTTGATTCCAGTCTCTCGGCATCGTTGTAGCAAACGGTTCAGGTTGGTATCATGAACTTGTACTCTGCTTCGTCGGTTGGTCCTCTGCCAAAAACAAAGATGTCATCATGAACCGCCACACGCCTGGCAGTCCTGCCAGAGCGATGTCAATCCTCTTCTGGAATTCTTCTGGGGCTGGTGAAATACCAAAGGGCATTCGTTTCCATCGGTATTTGCCAAAAGGCGTCTCAAATGTTGTCAGGTAGCTGCTGTCTTCGTCCAGTTCAACGTGCCAAAACCCGTTTTTCGCGTCCAGGTGTGTGAAGTATTTTGCATCTTTGAGGAGAGGCAGTACGTCATCAATGGTTGGCATGGGGTACTCGTTTCTCCTGAGGGCTTTGTTCAGTGGCTTAGGGTCGATGCACAGTCTGACTTTCCCATTGCTCTTTGTTGTTACGACCAAACTGTTTATCCACTCCGTTGGCGTGTCTACTTTAGTGACCACGTCCAGTTTTTTCAACCTCTTCAGCTCGTCCTTCACTTTCTCTTGCACTGCTATCGGCCACTTTCTGCAAGGCATTTTCACTGGAGCAATACTGGGGTCTGTTTCTAGGTGTAATTTCCCTTCTAGTTTTCCTTCTCCTTCAAAGACATCGTTGTACTTTGTGAGCATATCTTTTGCATTTTCCTCCTCTTTCTGATTCGCCGCTATCGTTGCAATGTTTTCTTCATTGATCGTCAACAATTGCATGTGCTGTACAGCTTTCAGTCCCAGTACTGGCTTACAGTCGGTTTTGGTGATCGCGAAGTTGACTTTGTATTTCCTTCTGTTCTTGGGGTTTTTCACTCGCAGCACTATCTCCCCCACAGGCTTCATTTCTGTTCCGTTGAACATCATCAGCTTCTTCTTCGTCTCTTGCAGGTCAGACTTTCTTTCATCTCCTGTGACTTCTCTGTACAGGCTCTCAGACATCACGTTTGTTGTTGCACCTGTGTCAAGAAGAAATGTTACCGGCATCTCATTTATCAGCATTTTTGCTCGTATGTTTCTCTCCTTTTTTCTGGTTTTGTCTTCGATCCCGAGGATTTCATTATCGCTTTCAGTGTTGGTCTCTTCTTCTTCGAAGTGCCGAACTCTTGTTTTCTTTTGATTTTTCTTGGGTGTTCTGCAGCATGAAGCAAAGTGATTATTTCCTCCACAAGCTTTGCATTTTCTTCCAAATGCTGGACATTTCTCTCTTGCTCTTGGGTGCTTTCCACCACAATATCCGCATTTCTCTCTGTACTCTGGTTTGTTTCCTTTGCTATACTGCTTTGCTGTCTTCTTTTCTTTGAAAGCTTGGACTTCCTGCGTGTCCTGTGTTTTTCTCATCATTTGGACGGTTTGATGTTGACTTGATTCATGCGCTCTGCACATATCAATACATGCAGTCAATGTCAGCTGTCGCACTTCCAGTAATTTTGATCGCAGAGTCTCGTCATGTACACCCAGTACGATTTGATCTCTCAACAGTCTGTCTTCCAGTGTACCATAGTTACAGGTCTTGATCAGTCTCCGCAGTTCTGCTACAAACTGTTCGATAGATTCTCCTGCTGCTTGATGTCTGTAGTTGTATCTGAATGCTTCGTAAGTTTCATTGGTTGAACCCACACAGTATTCTTCGAATTTCTGGAGAACAGTGTCAATGTCATTTCTTTCAGCTTCATTAGCAAATGCCAATCCTTCATAGATGTCCATAGCATCCAGCCCGATGCAAGAAAGAAAAACTGCTGTTCTGTATGTTGAGTCTTCTTCTGTCTGTGTTGTCACAATTTCATAGCTGTCCCAAAGCCTCTTGAATTTCCTCCAGCTGCTCTGCAGGTTTCCTCCATTCACATCAAGTTTAGGAGGCAAGGGAATCTTGGCATGTCGTCGACTGGCTCTTCTCTCATCTTGTTCATCTTCCATGGTTGAACTTTTTAGTCTTCAATATTCTGGATTTTTGTTGGAGTTCGTAATCACGATTCTGACACCATGTTTCGTTCTTTCTACAGCCAACTCGGAAGACAGGGCAATGCATCTTCGTCTTTACTCGTCGCTGTCTGATTCTCAACTGACTACAGTATATATTACATTTCACAGTGAACAGCAATCAGTTATCATTTAAACGAATATCATGCCGTGCTGTTACCCGCACGCTGTTTACTGTTAACACACGTCACAGAGACAGAGAGACAGAGAGAGACACATAGAGAGAGAGAGACAGAGAGAGAGACAGAGAGAGAGAGAGAGACAGAGAAAGAGAGAGAGAGACAAAGAGACAGAGACAGAGAGAGACAGAGACAGAGACAGAGAGAGACAGAGACAGAGAGAGACAGAGAGAGAGACAGAGAGAGAGAGAGAGAGACAGAGACAGAGACACAAAGAGACAGAGACAGATAGAGAGACAGAGACACAAAGAGACAGAGACAGAGACACAAAGAGACAGAGACACACAGAGACAGAGATGATTTCCTGGGTCACAGGTCACACACCTTACTCCCCTCCTCCTGTCTTCATCTCCCCCCTACCCCCCCCCCCTTCATGCCCCCCCCTCCCCCGCCCCTCAGTTTGCGTGTGTTTTGTGCGCTGGGGGTCTGGTCGTTGTTGGTGATTGCTTTGGGGAATGATCAAATTACATGCCTTGATTTGATTCTGGCATCAAGATTTGGCGCCTTATAAATGTTATCATGATCACGATCACTGTTGTTATCATCATTATCATGGTCATGATCATCGTCATCATCATCATCATCGTTATCATCGTCATTATCGGAACCAGAAGAACAAGAAAACCAATGTAAGCACGTATTCAACAAAACAAGACAAGACAAGCGCAAATTTTCGGCCAACCGGCCTTTGTCAAGCGCGAAGGCACGGTCACAAACAGACCACAAACACCAAACAACGGATAATAAAAAGAGGACTAAAAACTTCCCTGCCGCCTCGTCCAGTGGATAAAAAGGGACCAATCTCTATGTCCAGTCTCTGTCACCCCCTCCCCGTCCTCAGCTCTCCCCCACCCCCCACCCTCATCTGTTTTTGTTCCCAATCTCCCTCATTCCATTTGGTCCCTTTTTATCCACTGGACAAGGCAGCAGGGAAGTTTTTAGTCCTCCTCTTATTATCCGTTGTTTGGTGTTGTTTGTGGTCTGTTTGTGACCGTGCGTTCGCGCTTGACAAAGGCCGGTTGGCCGAAAATTTGCGCTTGTCTTGTCTTGTTTTGTTAAATACGCGCTTACATTGGTTTTCTTGTTCTTCTGGTTCCTGTTTGCTTGGGCGCGGGCAGTCGCACTTGTTTTGGATATCGTCATCATCGTCATCGTCGTCGTCGTCGTCATCATCATCATCATCATTAGTAGTAGTGGTAGTAGTTGTAGTAGTAGTAGTAGTGGTGGTGGTGGT
>JAPXFY010000022.1:4319390-4321890 GCA_030674185.1 Monoplex corrugatus | reverse complement strand
TGTGTGTGTGTGTGTGTGTGTGTGTGTTCGCGCGCACGCACGCACGCGCGCGTTCACGCGTTCGCGCGAGCGTGCCCTCACTGGTAAAATCATCATTAGGAAGGTGAAAAAAATGACCCCAGCTTTAACTGAATCACATCCATATTATTATTATTATTATTATTATTATTATTTATTACATCCATCATTTCCATTCTGTGGCTGTCTCACGCAGTGTTAATCCTATGATGGAACTCCATAGCGTGCTGATCATCTTCCCCATTAGCATGAAATTATAGCAGCATGAAAGTTGTCCAAAAATTGTATGACTCTTCCCTTCTTGTGCTGACCTCGTGGTGACCAAAGTTTTGTTGTTTTTTCTCTACAGTTTCCGTGGCTAAGGAGAATTTAAGTTAAGGTCGTTGGTGTCAGTGCTTCATTGGGGCTATTGTTGGAAGACAGTGATGGTGGTGGTGGTGGTCTTCTTACTAGAGGAGTCTCTCACTAGATCTGGATACACGACTAAACGATTACTGTCGTGAGCAGGGGAAGTTTCATCATCATCATCATCAGGTGCCCTGCCGCATGGCGTTGGCGATCATGGACTTCCAACCATCTCTATCTCTCGTTGCCCCCAGCATCTCCCCCACCCTCTTCATCCCCAGCCACTCTGCAAGTCCGTCCAGCATTCTCTCCCTGGGTCTACCTGGTGCTCTCTTTCCCTCCAGCTTTCCCGTTGTGACCAGGTGCTCCAAATCCCCCTTCCTCATAAAATGGCCTATAAATGTTGCTTGTCTTTTCCTAATCTTCCTTATCAGTGATCTACTTGTGTCTGCCTCCATTAAGACTGTCTCGTTTGTTTTCTTTGCTGTCCATGGAACTCTCAACATTCTTCTAAGAAACCACATCTCGACTGCCTCAATCTTGCTCTGGCTTTTCTTGCTGACTGTCCACGCCTCGCATCCGTACAACAGTATTGGTTCTATATAACATTCAAGGACTCTCTTTCTGATGTTAATTGATAGGCATTTGTTGGTAAGAATGCTTGTCACCTTCTTGAATGCTGTTTTGGCTTGGCCGATTCTGCAGTGGGCAGTATAAGCTGGAACAGATCAAGCACTGCTGAATTTCAAACAGAGTGACTTATCAGCATTATGCAGGGCCTCCCTCGGTTGGTTGCCTCAAGGCGATTTGATATATTGGCTTACGGCTTCTGTGGGCTTCGTGGGACTGGGAGATGGACCGAATGAACTTGGGGTTGGTGCATTGTTGTGGGTCTGGAGTGAATGGTGGGAGATTAACGCTATCGAGAGGCTGCGAAAGCAGGGACAGAAAAAAGCTCTCTCTCACTGTCACTCTGTTTCTCAGTCTCTGTCTGTCTGTCTGTCTGTCTGTCTGTCTGTAATTTCTCTCTCTCTCTCTCTCTCGGCTGCAGAAGCAGGGACAGAAAGAAAGCTCTCTCTCACTCTCACTCTGTTTCTCAGTCTCTGTCTGTCTGTCTGTCTGTAAGCCTCTCTCTCTCTCTCTCTCTCTCTCTCCTCTCTCTCTCTCTCTCTCTCTCGGCTGCAGAAGCAGGGACAGAAAGAAAGCTCTCTCTCACTCTCACTCGGTTTCTCAGTCTCTGTCTGTCTGTCTGTAAGTCTCTGTCTCTCTCTCTCTCTCTCTCTCTCTCTCTCGGCTGCAGAAGCAGGGACAGAAAGAAAGCTCTCTCTCACTCTCACTGTTTCTCAGTTTCTGTCTGTCTGTCTGTCTCTGTCTCTCTCTCTCTCTCTCTCTCTCGGCTGCAGAAGCAGGGACAGAAAGAAAGCTCTCTCTCTCTTTCTCTCTCTCTCTCTCTCTCTTTCTCTCTCTCTCTCTCTCTCTCTCTCTCTCTCTCTCTCTCTCTCTCGGCTGCAGAAGCAGGGACAGAAAGAAAGCTCTCTCTCACTCTCACTGTTTCTCAGTCTCTGTCTGTCTGTCTGTCTCTGTCTCTCTCTATCTCTTTCTCTCTCCCCTTCCTCACTTCCTCTGTCTCTGTCTGTCTCGTTGTGTCCCTATCTCTGTCTGTCTCTCCCTCCATCTTTCTCTCTGCTCGTCTCTGTCTCTGTCTATATACCTCCCTCTATCTTTCTCTCTATCCGTGTCTGCTCTGTCTGTCTGTGTCTGTCTCTCTTGCTTTGTCTCTTCCTACCCTCCCTATATCTGTGTCTGCGTCTTTGTGTGTGTGTGTCTTTCTCTCTGTCTGTGTCTGTCTCTGTCTCCCTCTATCTTTCTCTCTGTCCGTCTCTGTCTGTCTGTCTGTCTGTGTCCTTGGCTCTGTCTGTCTGTCTGTCTGTCGCTTTCTCTCCACCCCCGCCCTCTCTATCTCTCTGTGTCTTCGTCTGTGTGCCTGTCTGTCTCCCTGTTTGTCTCTGTCTGTCTGTCTCCCCCCTCTCTCTTTCTCTCTGTCCGTGTCTGCGCCTGTCTGTCTGCCTGTATCCCTTTTCTATCTGTCTGTCTGTCTGTCTGTCTGTCTCTCGCTTTCTCTCCACCCCCCCCCCCT
>JAPXFY010000022.1:4279390-4309390 GCA_030674185.1 Monoplex corrugatus | reverse complement strand
GGAGCATTTTCCCCAAAGATGTCCCCTTCACCAGGTGGCAAGACAGGACGTGTGGCCGACAGACACTCCGCTGACAACCAAACTCCATGGCTGCAGACAGGAGCTGGAAAAGACGGCTGCATTCATCGTCCGGACTCAGATGATTGTGTAGCAGCGTACGCCAAGAAGAAGAAGAAGAATTTGTCATTTTAAACCAGAAAACTGCTGGTTCCAGCCTGCATTTCGAACTGCCAGGCATTCACTGCAAGTCCTGTTGGTTGTTTTGTTTGATTATGGTGCTTTCTTCTAAACCTGCATTTCTTCCATCTTATGTCACAAGACGTCTGAATTTCACAAAAATAATCTTCTGCCCCCCCCCTCTCTCTCTCTTCTTTATTTTCTCTAATGTATTGCTTTATTCATTTTTATATCGTGAAAACAAATGACTTTCTCATACATCCGAAGAAGCCAACGCACATTCTGCGCCCACTCCCATACACAGACACACACAGACGCACACACACACACACATACACACACATACACACACTCACTCACACACACACACACACACTCACACACACACACACATACACACACACACACACACAGACACACACCGATGAAGCCTGAATATTCCAAAGTACAAATTGATGTTCTCTTGATGGTTTCCCTGTTTTATCAACACTGCATGACTTGGCTACAATTCCACTGATGACAGATAAGCGATAGACATGGCTTTTACATCTACCCCTTGCCCTTGATTGAAGAAGAGACACAGAGAGACAGAGACAGAGACAGAGAGAGGGAGAGAGAGAAAGAGAAGGAGACAAAGAGACAGAGACAGAGGGAGAGAGACAAGACAGGCAGAGAGACAGAGACGGAGAACACACAGAGAGACAGAGACAGAGAAAGAGAGGGAGAGAGAAAGAAAGAGAAGGAGACAGAGACAGAGGGAGAGAGACAAGACAGGCAGAGAGACAGAGACAGAGAACACAGAGAGACAGAGACAGAGAAAGAGAGGGAGAGAGACAAGACAGGCAGAGAGACAGAGACAGAGAACACAGAGAGACAGAGACAGAGAAAGAGAGGGAGAGGGACAAGACAGGCAGAGAGACAGAGACAGAGAACACAGAGAGACAGAGACAGAGAAAGAGAGGGAGAGAGAGAGAAGGAGACAAAGAGACAGAGACAGAGGGAGAGAGACAAGACAGGCAGAGAGACAGAGACAGAGAACACAGAGAGACAGAGACAAAGAAAGAGAGGGAGAGAGAGAGAAGGAGACAAAGAGACAGAGACAGAGGGAGAGAGACAAGACAGGCAGAGAGACAGAGACAGAGAACACACAGAAAGACAGAGACAGAGAAAGAGAGGGAGAGAGAGAGAAAGAGAAGGAGACAGAGACAGAGGGAGAAGGACAAGACAGGCAGAGAGACAGAGACAGAGACAGAACAGAAAGAGAGAGACAGAGAGACAGACGAAACAGACAGAGAGAGAGAGAGAGAGAGAGAGAGAGAGAGAGAGTGAGAGAGAGAGAGAGAAAGAGGAGACAGAGACAGAGACAGAACAGAAAGAAAGAGAAAGAGAGACAGAGACAGAGAGACAGACGAAACAGAGAGAGAGAGGGAGAGAGAGAGAAAGAGAGAGAGAGAGAGAAAGAGGAGACAGAGACAGAGACAGAACAGAAAGAAAGAGAAAGAGAGACAGAGACAGAGAGACAGACGAAACAGAGAGAGAGAGGGAGAGAGAGAGAAAGAGAAGGAGACAGAGAGACAGAGACAGAGGGAGTGAGACAAGACCGACAGAGAGACAGAGACAGAACAGAAAGAAAGAGAAAGAGAGACAGAGACAGAGAGACAGACGAAACAGAGACGAAACAGACACAGAGAGAGAGAGAGAGAAAGAGAGAGGAGAGAGAGAGAAAGAGAGAGAAAGAGAAGGAGACAGAGAGAGAGAGACAAGACAGACAGAGACAGAAAGAAAGAAAGAAAAAGAGACAAAGACAGAGAGACAGACGAAACAGACAGACAGAGAGAGAAAGAGAGAGAGAGAAAGAGAGAGAGAGAGAGATAGAGAGACAGACAGACAGACAGAAACAGATGCAGACAGAGGGAGAGAGAGACACGGAGAGACAGAGAGAGATAGGGACCAGAGTCAGCAAACAGAAAATACATGATTCAATGGTTCTGTGCATATGTATGTGTATAAAGTGACCAGACGAAAGAGCCATCAAGGACGGGGAAAAGACGAGATAAAAGAGGGGTAGGGAGACAGAGAGAGAGAGAGAGAGAGAGAGAGAGAGAGAGAGAGAGAATGAGAAAGAGAAATAGAGAGAAAGGCAGACAGAGAGAGAGAGAGAGAGAGAGAGAGAGAAAGAGAGAATGAGAGAGTCACAGAGATAGAGAGAGTCGCAGAGACAGAGAGAAATAGAGAGAGGCAGAGAGAAAGAGAGTCCCAGAGAGACACAGAGTCCCAGAGAGAGAGAGAGAGAGAGAGAGAGAGAGAGAGAGAGAGAGAGAGTGAGTGAGAGAGAGAGAGACAAAGAGAGAGAGAGAATGAGAAAGAGAAAGAGAGAGAGAATGAGAAAGAGAAATAGAGAGAAAGACACACAGAGAGAGAAAGAGAGAGTCACAGAGAGAGAGACAGAGAGAAATAGAGAGAGAGAGATTCCCAGAGAGAGAGAGAGAGACAGTCACAGAGAGAGAGAGAGAGAGAGAGTCACAGAGAGAGTGAGAGAGTCAGAGAGAGAGAGAGTCACACAGGGAGAGTCGCACAAAGAGAGAGAGAGAGAGAGAGAGAGGAGAGAGAGAGAGAGAGAGAGAGAAAGACAGAGAGAGAATGCGTGTGAGAGAGAGAGAGAATGCGTGAGAGAGAGAGAGTGAGAGAGTGCGTGAGAGAGAGAGAGGAGAGAGAGGAGAGAGAGAGAGAGAGAGAGAGAGAGTGCGTGAGAGAGAGAGAGAAAGAGAGACAGAAAGAGAAAGAGAGACAGCGAGAGAGTGCGTGAGAGAGAGAGAGGAGAGATAGAGAGATAGAGATAGAGAGAATGCGTGAGAGAGAGAGAAAGAGAAAGAGAGTGCGTGAGAGAGAGAGCAAGAGGAGAGAGAGAAAGAGAGAGAGAGAAAAAAAAAGAGAGAAAGAGAGAGAGAGAAAAGAGAGAGAGAGAGGAGAAAGAGAGAGAGAGAGAGAGGTGGATTGGGTGTGGGTACGGTGGATAGAAAACAAACGCATGAAGCTTGACATGTCATTTCCCGTCTAATCTATATTTCATTCCACTGCAATGAGCAACAAGGGAAACGTCTCTCAAAGCCAAAAAAGAAAAATCTAATAGAAAAATCAAACGCACGAGACTTGAGACGACAGACATGTTCGTGTGTTAATTCGCCTTTCAAGTTGCAACAATTAGCGGCAGAAGGAATGCTCCTAAAAACGATAGCGAGAGAGGAAATTGGCAGAGCACAAACGCATGAAACACCAGAAAACATGTGTCTTTGAATCTGCATTTTTCTATCGATTAATTAAAAGAAAAATGACATAACGATAATGATAAATCATTTTTGAATAGCGCTATTCTCTAATACCATCTGCACTCGGCACATATCACAAATTCTTCAAGACACAACAGCTCTCTCTCTCTTTCTCTGTGCCATACACACACACACACACACACACAAACACAGGCACACACACACAAACACAAGCATGCATATTTTATTCAAGAAAAAATAAAGAAAAACGGCCATTTAATATTAGAGTGAAAGTATTTTAAACTATACATTTTTTGAAGCAAATGATAGATAGATCAATACTTATTGGAGGCCATTTCACCGTGGTAATGTAAGATAGATCAATACTTACTGGAGGCCATTTCACCGTGGCACTGTAAGATAGATCAATACTTACTGGAGGCCATTTCACCGTGGCACTGTAAGATAGATCAATACTTACTGGAGGCCATTTCACCGTGGTACTGTGAGATAGATCAATACTTAATGGAGGCCATTTCACCGTGGTACTGTGAGATAGATCAATACTTAATGGAGGCCATTTCACCGTGGTACTGTGAGATAGATCAATACTTATTGGAGGCCATTTCACCGTGGCACTGTGAGATAGATCAATACTTATTGGAGGCCATTTCACCGTGGCACTGTAAGATAGATCAATACTTATTGGAGGCCATGGCATTGTGAGATAGATCAATACTTATTGGAGGCCATTTCACCGTGGTACTGTGAGATAGATCAATACTTATTGGAGGCCATTTCACCGTGGCACTGTGAGACAGATCAATACTTATTGGAGGCCATTTCACCGTGGCACTGTGAGACAGATCAATACTTATTGGAGGCCATTTCACCGTGGCATTATGAGGTAGATCAATACTTATTGGAGGCCATTTCACCGTGGCACTGTGAGACAGATCAATACTTATTGGAGGCCATTTCACCGTGGTACTGTGAGATAGATCAATACTTATCGGAGGCCATTTCACCGTGGCACTGTGAGACAGATCAATACTTAATGGAGGCCATTTCACCGTGGTACTGTGAGATAGATCAATACTTATTGGAGGCCATTTCACCGTGGTACTGTGAGATAGATCAATACTTAATGGAGGCCATTTCACCGTGAGATAGATCAATACTTATGGAGGCCATTTCACCGTGGTACTGTGAGATAGATCAATACTTAATGGAGGCCATTTCACCGTGAGATAGATCAATACTTAATGGAGGCCATTTCACCGTGAGATAGATCAATACTTATCGGAGGCCATTTCACCGTGGCATTATGAGGTAGATCAATACTTATTGGAGGCCATTTCACCGTGGCACTGTAAGATAGATCAATACTTAATGGAGGCCATTTCACCGTGGCACTGTAAGATAGATGAATACTTATTGGAGACCATTTCACCGTGGCACTGTGTGTAACGACTAGGTTGACAGACGAGCTAAAGGTGCAGCAATGAATAGAACAGGCAGCACAAAAGTTAATTTTCATTTTTTAGCAAAAAGTGTACACGATATTGTAAAGCAAAGTAAAAGGTAAATGTAACTACAAGAGTTTCAAAAATTGTTATTTTCGTTTAAATCCCATACACAGGCCATAACCATTAACCATTTCAAAACATATACAATATATCAACAAGAAAACAAAGAAAAGAAAATGAAGTACACATATGGTTTAAACAGAATTTTATTCAAGAAAAGAAGAGTCATAACTACAGCAAAGCATGGGCAGGGCATCAAGCAATGGCTTATGTTAGCCCTCCCCAAAAACAACTGACACACTACTGGCTCAAATGCGGGCAATTTGTGAAATTTAAACCAACAAGAAACAAGAAAGAAATGAAGAAAAAAGCTAAAAGCACTACGATCATATCCTTAGCACATTAGGTGAAAAAAAACAATAACAACAAAAAAGAACCAAAGCAAACTAAGGAAAAGAAAAAAAAAACTCAGAAAAACCCAACAAAGCAGGCAAAAACACCCACAATTGAAATCAAATGTTACTACAAACATAAATAATAGATGTAAAGAATAAGACCTAGTTCCAACATGCTGGAGGAATGGAGATGAATAAGAAGCACACATATCAATGCAGTTCCACACATAATCTAAAGAGATGTCCCTAGCGTTGACCACTCCGTCCAATAAAAAAAACATACCTGAATACAAATTTAAACATGACTAAGGACACAAAACCATACGGAAAAAAAACGAGCCTAAATTATTCAAAATTGTTCCCGCATATCTTATTTCCCTAGAGTCAAAAATGCACTTAATACATGTACCCAATTATCAATCCCAGGAGAAAATATGTAAGACTTTATCGAACACATATAGGCGAATGGACCAGCACGGCAGAATATACAGGGGGGTGCAAAAGTAGGTATACAGTTATGAAAAAAGAAAACACGTACAATATTTATTGCATTTATTATACAAACAAATGAATATTGCATATACATGTAATAACAAGCACAGCCTTAATCCCTCAGATACTCAAACTGCTTGCCGTCGGTATTCACACACTCCTCTAATCGAGAGCGGACACTCATGCACACTCTAGCACAAAGATCTTTATCGGCATCAATTTCTTGACAAGCCTGCAAAGATGAACTGAATCATGTCATTAACAGTGCGCGGCTTGCGTGCGAAAACCCTTTCCTTTACATATCCCCCCAAAAAGAAGTCCATCTGTCTTCCGTTATTGTTTTAAATGCATTTGCGCTCCTTGTCTGTCAAATTACCAGCATGGTTGAATTAAATTGCCGCTTAGATCTAGATTAAATTGCCGCTTTACCTGCAAAAAAAAAAAAAAAAAAAAAAAAAAAAAAAAAAAAAAAAAATTAAAAGTTAGGATAAAAGTACATGCATGTTAATAGTTATGATAAAATATAATCAATGACACCGAAAACATCGAAAATAAGGCCAACTAACTTAATGTGCTCATAATATTAATGAATTAAGGATTATAATAATGATGTGATACTTTATAATAGGAAGAAATGACAGAAAGCAAAGGAATAAGGCAGAAACAATGAGACTGGCAGAAAAGAGGAAATTATTAGCACATAATTTCCAAAAGGTGGGAAAGAGCCCCCAGCATCCCCATGGGGGGTTTCAAAAAAAATCTTTGGCTTTCAGATTATCTCTGAATTCACATCGAATCAAATTAAGTAAAGCAACCAGATGCATTCGTAACAGTCGTATAGCAGTGAATCACTATTTTTCATTTTCAAAAAAATAGGAACTTAGCTTCCTGTATTATTTACGAACTTTAACCAGAAATATGCGATTTGATTCTATATTTGAAAACTGTTAAGCATTTATCACTCTCACAGAGAAAGAGAAAGAGAGAGAGAGAGAGAGAGAGAGAGAGAGAGAGAGAGAGAGAGAGAGAGAGAGAGAGAGACAGAAAGAGAGAGAGAAAAGAGAGAGAGAGAGAGAGAGAGAGAGAGAGAGAGAAAACGTGGAGAAACAACAGAAATAAAATTATTTGTAGTATGTGTGGATATGTTTGCTATACGCTTAAAAGATAGGACTGGTAAAAAGATATTCCGACCAGTAAAATGCCATGGAATGAAATGAAATGAAAACAAAAAGAATAAAAAAACTGAAAAAGTATTCAGCATGCAGTATTTTGCTTTGCTCTCAAACACATTTGTTTGATAATTCTAACGAAACAAACGGTGTGTGTACACATAGCGAAAAAGAGTTTTCATCCAAACCAGAGATTCAAATGGAGTTTTTCTATTTTTTTGTGCTAAAACTATATTTTTGACATTCCGATTATTTGGAATAACAAAATTGTCTGCTGTTAGAAGTGAATGGTAAACAATGCAGACTGTAATTAATGTGTTTGTGCGTGCATGTGTGCGCGCAAGTGTGTGAGTTTCTGTGTGTATGTGTGAGTGAGTGAGTGAATGTGTGTGTGTGTGTATCAGCGTGTATGTGTTTGTGTGTATGGGTGTGTGCATGTGTATGGGTGTGTGTGTGTGTGTGTGTATGTGTGTGTTCATTCTTTCATTTAACGTCTTTTTACTCTCATGTTCAACCGTGTTTGTGTTTGTGTACGTGCGTGCGTGTGTATGTGTTTGCGTGTGTGTGTATGTGTGTGTGCGTGTGTGTGTGTGTGTGTTTGCGTATGTGTGAGTGAGTGTGTGTGTTTATGGGTTGGATGTATGTGTGTTTTGGATTGATTTATATGGTATATGGTTCTGTTTGTATATTTTTGTTTTTTTTTAGATATTGTTGCTTGTAACACACACACACACATGCGCGCACACAAACACGGACGCACGCACACACTCATGCATACACGCAACACACACACGCACGTAAAAACACACACGCGAACACATTATGTGCTTGAAGACTCACGTACTTTAAACGTGATAATCATTTTGTTAATACTAGGATCTATCCCTTGATGCAATTGTCATGTCCCTCCTCCCTTACGAAGTTCTCTCCCCTTGGCGCTTCTTCCCCCTTAAAAAGTTCCCTCCCCTTGGCCCTTCTCCTCCTTAGGAATTTCTCTCCCCTCGACCCTTCTTCCCTCCCCGCAACGTTCCCTCCCCTTGGTCCTTCTTCCCCCTTACGTTCCCTCCCCTTGGTCCTTCTTCCCCCTTACGTTCTCTCCCCTTCCCACTTACTTCCTCCCTTTGGCCCTTCTTCCCACTTACGTTCCATCCTCTTGGTCCATCTTCCCGACTTACGTTCCCACCCCTTGGCATTTCTCTCTTTCCCCCCTTACGTTTTCTCCCCTCAGTCCTCCCCGTCCAAGTTACCTCCCCTTGGCTAAGTCACCCCCACAAGATCCCTCCCCATCCTTCCTGCTCCAAGTTCCCTCCCTCCCCGCAAGTCACCTGACCATGTCCCCCTAGTTCCTCCCCTTGGCCCCTGTCCCGCCAAGTTCCCTACACCACCACCCCAAGTTACCAGACCCTATCCCACACGTTCCCTCCCCCTTGGTCATGTACCCCCAGGTTTCCTGCCCTTGGCCCTCGACCTTCAAGTTCCCTCCCCTTGGCCGTCTCACCCAAGTTACCTGACACTGTCCCCAAAGTTCCCTCCCTCTGCCCCTGTCTCCTAAATTCCCTCTCCCCTTGGCCCTCATCCTCAAAGTTCCCTCCCCTTGGTCCTCCCCCCCCCCCCCCAAGTTCCCTCCCCTCCAAGTTCCTCCCCTTGCACTGTCCCATAAGTTCCCTCCCCTTGGCTCTCATCCTCGAAACTTCGTTCCCTTCTCTGGGACCTCCCCCCTTGGTCCTGCCCCCCCCCCCCTCCTTAAGTTACCTGACCCAGTCCAAAAAGTTCCCTCCCCTTGGCCCTCATCCTCAAAGTTCCCTCCCCCTTTGGCCCCGTCTCCCCAAGTTCCCTCGCCTTATCCTCACCCTCCAAGTTCCCTCCTGGCCTTGTCCAAGTTCCCTCCCCTTGGCTCTGTCCCCTCCACCCAAGTTACTGACCTTATCCTCAAAGTTCCATCCCCCTCCCCTTGGCCCTGTCCCACCACTATACCCCAAGTTTGCTCACCTCGGCCCTCCTCCTCCAAGTTTCCTCTCCTTGGACCTGTCCCCCCAGGTTCCCTCCTCTTGGCTCTCCCACAAGTTCCCTGCCCTTGGCCTGTCCCCTACTCTTGCCTGTCCCTAAGTTCCTCCCCTTGGCCCTGTACCACGAAATTCCCTCCCCTTGGTTATACCCCCCCCAGTTCCCTCCCCCCCCCTTGGCCCTCCACTCCCCCTCCATGTTCTCCTCCCTTTGGTCTTCCACCTCCATCCCTGTCCCCCAAAGTTCCTCCCCCTTGGCCCTGTACCCCCAAGCTCCCTTTGGCCTTCCCCTTCCAAGTTCCCCCCCCTTGGCTGTCCCCCCAAGTTCACCTTTGGCCCTGTCCCCTCCCCTTTCAAGTTTACTTCCCTTGGCCATCCACCCAAAGTCCCCCCCCCCCCTCCAACTTCATTCCGCCTTGGCCCTGTACCCCCCAAGTTCCATCCCCTGCCTCCAAATTCCTCCCTTCTCCACGATCTCTCCCCTTGGTAATGTCTCCCCTTGGTAATGTCCCCCCTTACCCTGTCCCCCAAGTTCCTCCCCTTTTTCCTGCCCCCCCCCCCCAAGTTCTCCACTTGGCCATCCCCCCTCCAAGTTTCCTCCCTCTTGACCATGTCCCCCTTGCCCTGTCCCCTCGAATTCCCTCCCCTTGGCCCTGTCCACACCCAAAGTTCCTTCACCTTGGCCCTTTCTTCTTACCTAGTTTGTCTTGTTCCTGGTCTTCTTCATGCTGCTCTTCTCCTTCTGATCCTTCAACACCGCGTTCATAACTCCGTCATGTCTCGTCCTTTCTTCCGTTCTTCGTAGTCTGTTTATTCCAGTTGTGGTGTTTGCGTGTGAAGACTATCACTCATTCACAGCCACTAAACATCACCGAACACAGCTTGTGCATTCAAAGAAACAAACATTATTTCAAACCAAAAGAAAGAACGACAACTGGACATGGCTGCTACTGCCGCATGCTCAATGATAACTAATCACGAACATCCGGGCTCCCGTCCTTCCGCTCCTATAACGTAGCAACCGCACCACAAACAATATGGCAAATCAAAGGAATAATGGGAATCAAAACAACATTGAAAAACGCTACATCCAGTTCGGTCTCTTTTCTTCTTTTCATTCGAATTCATTGTTTGTGGAGTCAGGTCAGAGGTTGTCTTCTGCTACTGGCGACCATGAGACCCGGTACCGCCTGCAGTTCGTCTGGAGTGAACCCCCGCGCCCCCCCCCCCAAAAAAAAAAAAAAAAGGAAAAAAAAAAAAAAAAAAAAAAAGGAAAAAAAAAAAAAAAAAAAAGTCCGATCTCACAGCGGCAAGCTCTGCCTGGTTCAAGGTTCAACCTGTCCAAGACACGACGTTTGAAAAGAAAGAATTCAGGAACTGCACCAGATAGATGGCAGTATGGATCACCCAAGACCACGCCATCCATCGATCTTTACCACGACAAATGCAAACAAATGAGCCACACTACTGCGGGAATACCGCAAATACACCTGTGGGAAGGAACAACATCACTTTTGTCACCTGAAACGTAGAACATTCAAAACAACTCAGAAAATTGACCGAATTGATCCATGAGATAGATTTTCCTGGCACATTCTCAGCTTTTGCAAAGTCAGACAAAACAACAACAACGACGACGACGAAACACAAACGATATGAAAGTCCTGTACTATTTTGGAAAATAGGACAAACACGCACATGGATCACAAGTAATATCGCGAAGACGCATGACACCATTAAAAAAAAAAAAAAAATTATGACGCTTAAAAATACACAGCAAAACTACGAAAAGAAAGGACAAATACAGCTTTGTGTAGAAAAGAACTGGTCAAATAAGAAAGATTCCAAAGCAAAGCTGGCTCGCACAATGTGAAAACTACACAGAAACAAGGAACAGTTTTAAAATTGCTACACATTAAGAAACAAAAAGCAAACTCCATACAGCATCATTCAGGACAAAAAACGGACATTGACACACCCAGGGAAAAAAAATCAGAAAAAGATGGGCTGTGTGTTGGTCTGAACTATGGAGCAGAACAATGGAGATCCAAGTGTGCTAACAATGCATCAGTCATCAAATGAAGGTGACTTCCCTCTTCTCTGTGATGAAGTTATAGCTGCAATGAAGTTGCTGAAATGTGGAAAGGTTGTAAACATTGACAGTAGTTCTTCAGAACCTTTGAAATATGGTGGAGAGGTAGTAACTGATACCCCCATTGCCATCTGCAACAAAACCCGGCACACAGGCAAGTGGTACACACGATGGACTCATTTGCTACTTGCCTCTCTCCCCAAGAAAAGAAATCTCCACTACTATCAGAACTACCATCACTGAAACACACTGGACGATAGATTTGTTGATTTAAGAAAACGAAGTTATGGCCATATAAAAAGATCTAATGGCCATGCTAAATCAACCCTCTAGCAAATAGGAAAAGACAGAAAAACCACGAAGGACTGATAACACTGCAGAAAGGCCAGATAAACCATTTGCAAATACCCAGGTTTGGCACACAGGCAACAGATCTGTAAGAATCTGAAGAACAGTTCCATAGAGCAGCGCCCTAATGAATTTTCATGAAGGTAAGAAAGGAGGAGGAAAAAAGGTTAATGTTTATGTTGGTTGTGCCTCTTCTTTTTCTATACGGTGATGCTTTCTTTTTTCTTGTAAAAATATAAAAGTAGTGTTCTTGTTATTGTCGTTTTTGTTCTTGCTAATGTCTTTTTCGTGGACAGTCAACAAGCAAAGCCAGAACAAGACTGAGGCAGCCGAGATGTGGTTTCTAAGAAGAATGTTGAGAGATCCATGGACAGCAAAGAAAAACGAGACAGTCTTGATGGAGGCAGACATAAGTAGATCACTCATAAGGAAGATTAGGAAAAGACAGGCAACATTTATAGGCTATTTTATGAGGAAGGGGGATTTGGAGCACCTGGTCACAACAGGAAAGCTCAGGGAGAAAATGCTAGTCAGACTTGCAGGGTGGAAGAGATGCTTGGGGCAACAAGAGATAGAGACGGAAGTCCATGATCGCCAACGCCATGTGGCAGGGCACCTGATGATGATGATGAATAATGTCTTTGAGCTTGACTCGTGTTGATCCTGTCTTCTCCGTCCTCATCTAGCCATTTCTTTTCTGTAGTTTAGTTAATATCTGGTTTTGCTCCTATTGTTGTCGATGATGATGTTGTCGATGATGATGATGTTAGCATTATTCATTTCTTCCATCCATATCTTGTTCTTTTTGTCCATGTCTTTACAATTTTCTCATTTTCGCTCCGTTTTTTAAAACAAGCTTCATCCTGTCGTCGCCTTTAACCATCATTATCTTGTTGCTTCTGCTTCTTTTCTCCGTTTTCCTGTCTGTCTGTTTTCAATTGTGATTGCGATCGTTTTTCTTTATTTTGTTTTGTAATGATTTGATGACGGTTGTTTTAATCTTTTAGATTGCTCTTTTTTGCTGAATTCATGTTTTAGTCTGTCTTGTTCTTGTTTGTTGCTGGTTTTTATTGTAGGGGGAGACGGGCACATTAAGGGTGGGAGCTGCTTGTTAGCCCCGTTTTCATTCTTCGTCTCGTCGTAGTTTTTCGTCTCTTCGTTCACGTGTTTTTTGTTATTGTTATTATATCATTTTGTTGATACTCTCGTTCTAGTTCAGATTTTGTAATTATCCTATTTCATGGATTTGTTCTTTTGTTTCTTCATTTTCTTGCTCTGTGCGCATTTGTTGTTGTTTGTCTGTGTACTTGATGTTGTTGTTATACTTGCTGTTGTTTTCTTCCTCTGTTTTGACTACTTATCTTTTTGTAGTTGTTATCGTCCTTGTGTTCTCCTCTTTTCCATCTCGTCTTTTCTAATGTTTTCTTATGCTGTTTTAGTGCTGCTTTTTCACTGTCTTCCATGTCCTTGTCTCTCGCATATTTTGTTCTTGTTATTTGCATTTTTGTTATCTTTGTTTTTTGAATATTGTCATTTATTTTGTGTTCTTTTCCTACCATTTTTCTTCTTGATATTCATGTTCTCAGTCTGTTTTGTTTCTTTGCCTGCTCTTATCTTTCTATCCTTTGTTTCTTCCTTTTTTTGTTTTGGTTTGTTTCTTCCAGTCTGTCTTTATGTTTTGCTGTCTTTTTCCCCCTATTTTGTGTCTGTGTATTTTTTGTTTGCAATTTTTGTCGTTTCTTTCCATTTTTCTTCTTTGGTTTTTTTCTGTTTTGTTCCTTTTTCTAAGTTTTCAGGTTTTTCATTTTGTTTTCTTTCTTTCATTTTTTCCTTTGTTTCTTCCATTGCTTGTTTTTTGTTTGTTCTTTGGTTTGTTGCTTCTACTGCTCGTCTTTTTCGTGTATATATCTTTGTTTCGTTCTTTTACTGCTCCTGGCCTTGTTTTCTGTTTTTTTGCTTCTTTCTTCTATTGCTCATTTCTTCTTTTGTTCAGTTTCTTCTTTTCCGCGTATTTCTTTTTGTTTCGTTTCTTCTTCTCTATGTGTCTTCTATTGCTTGTTTCTTCTTTCCTCCGTTTCTTCTTTGTAGTTTCGTTTCTTCTTTTGTTTTTTTATCATCAATTACTTGCTAGTTTTGTCTGTGGTTCGTTTCTCTCTTGTGATGTTTTTTTTTTTCTTATGTGCGTGTTTCTTCTTTTGTACATTTCATTTTGTTTTCGTTTCATCTGTTCCTTGTTTTGTTTCTTCGTTGTTTCGTCTTTTTCTTTTCTTTTTTCCCCTTTGTTTCTTCTTCCGGTTGTTTTTCCTTTGTTCATCTTCGTTGTTGTCGTTGTTGATGTTGATTGGTCTGTTCCTTTACTTTGTTTTTCTTTAGACGTTTTTTGATTGCTTCCTTGTTTCTTCATTTTGTTTCCTTGTTTCTTCTCGAGTTTGTTTTAGATTTTTTTATACTTCTTCTTTGGTCTGTTTCTCGTTTCGTCTGCTTCATCTACTGTTGGTTTCTTGTTTTCTTCTTCTTTTTATTGTTTCTTGTTTTGTTTGCTTGCTTCTCCTTGTTTGTTTCATCTTTTGTTTGTTCGTTCTTTTGTCTGTTTCTTATTTTGTCTGTTTTTTCGTTTTCGTTCGATTTTCTTCTGAAGTATCCTTTTTTGGAGTTTTTCTTTTTCTTCATTTTGTGAAATTCTTTTGTCTGTTTGCTTCTTTGTTTAGTATTTTCTGTATGTGTCTTTGGTTTGTTTTTTTCGTGTCCGTTCGGTGTTTCTGCGTTTTCTCTGTGTTTGCATGTTTCTTTGTTCTGTTTTCTTTTCTTTGATTCTTGATTTCTTTGATCATTCTGTCTTTCTTTTATTCTTTCTTTCTGTGTTGATCCTTTTTGTTTTTTGTTTTCCTTTTCTTTAGGTTTTTTTTTTCTTTTTGTTTTGTTTGGGTTATTTCTGTTTGTTTTTTCCTTTGTTTGCTTCTCTTCTGTTTTTTTTCTTTCTTTGGTCGTTTGTTTCTCGTTTTTCTCTTTTATTAGTATTACTTTTTGTCGTTTCTTCTCTTTTGCTTATTTGTGTTTATTTCTTTGTTCTTCTCTTTGCTTCTTATTTCAAGTTTTCTTCTAATTCTTCACCCTTTGTTTCTTTCTTTCTTTACTTATTTGCTTTGTCTTTCGTTTCTCAACGTTTGTTCTTAACTTGTTTGTTTCTTCTTTCTTTTCTATATTCATTTCTTTGTTTTTATTTCCTTTAAGATTTTTGTTTCTTCCTTTCCTTCTTACATTGGTTTTCTTCCTTTGCATCTTCGTTTGCTTGTTTCTTTCTTTGTGCGTTAGTTTTTTTCCTGTTTCTTCTTTTGAGTTTTGACTTTTTTTGCTTGTTTCTTCCTTTGAATTTTGAGTCTTCTTTTGCTTGTTTCTTCTTTTGAGTCTTCTTTTGTTTGTTTCTTCTTTTGAGTCTTCCTTTGTTTGTTTCTTCTTTTGAGTCTTCCTTTGTTTGTTTCTTCTTTTGTGTCTTCCTTTGCTTGTTTCTTCTTTTGAGTCTTCCTTTGCTTGTTTCTTCTTTTGAGTCTTCCTTTGTTTGTTTCTTCTTTTGAGTCTTCTTTTACTTGTTTCTTCTTTTGTGTCTTCCTTTGCTTGTTTCTTCTTTTGAGTCTTCCTTTGTTTGTTTCTTCTTTTGAGTCTTCCTTTGTTTGTTTCTTCTTTTGAGTCTTCTTTTACTTGTTTCTTCTTTTGAGTCTTCCTTTGTTTGTTTCTTCTTTTGAGTCTTCTTTTACTTGTTTCTTCTTTTGAGTCTTCCTTTGCTTGTTTCTTCTTTTGAGTCTTCCTTTGTTTGTTTCTTCTTTTGAGTCTTCTTTTACTTGTTTCTTCTTTTGAGTCTTCCTTTGTTGTTTCTTCTTTTGAGTCTTCCTTTGTTTCTTCTTTTGAGTCTTCTTTTACTTGTTTCTTCTTTTGAGTCTTCCTTTGTTTGTTTCTTCTTTTGAGTCTTCCTTTGTTTGTTTCTTCTTTTGAGTATTCCTTTGTTTCTTCTTTTGAGTCTTCCTTTGTTTGTTTCTTCTTTTGAGTCTTCCTTTGCTTATTTCTTCTTTTGAGTCTTCCTTTGCTTGTTTCTTCTTTTGAGTCTTCCTTTGCTTGTTTCTTCTTTTGAGTCTTCCTTTGCTTATTTCTTCTTTTGAGTCTTTCTTTGCTTGTTTCTTCTTTTGAGTCTTTCTTTGTTTGTTTCTTCTTTTGTGTCTTCCTTTGTTTGTTTCTTCTTTTGTGTCTTCCTTTGTTTGTTTCTTCTTTTGTGTCTTCCTTTGTTTCTTCTTTTGTCTTCCTTTGCTTGTTTCTTCTTTTGTGTCGTCCTTTGTTTCTTCTTTTGAGTCTTCCTTTGTTTCTTCTTTTGAGTGTTCCTTTGTTTGTTTCTTCTTTTGAGTCTTCCTATGCCTGTTTCTTCTTTTGTGTCTTCCTTTGTTTGTTTCTTCTTTTGTGTCTTCCTTTGTTTCTTCTTTTGAGTGTTCCTTTGTTTGTTTCTTCTTTTGTGTCTTCCTTTGTTTGTTTCTTCTTTTGTGTCTTCCTTTGTTTGTTTCTTCTTTTGAGTGTTCCTTTGTTTGTTTCTTCTTTTGAGTGTTCCTTTGTTTGTTTCTTCTTTTGAGTCTTCCTTTGTTTGTTTCTTCTTTTGAGTCTTCCTATGCCTGTTTCTTCTTTTGTGTCTTCCTTTGTTTCTTCTTTTGTGTCTTCCTTTGTTTGTTTCTTCTTTTGTGTCTTCCTTTGCTTGTTTCTTCTTTTGTGTCTTCCTTTGTTTGTTTCTTCTTTTGTGTCTTCCTTTGTTTGTTTCTTTTGTGTCTTCCTTTGTTTGTTTTCTTCTTTTGAGTGTTCCTTTGTTTGTTTCTTCTTTTGTGTCTTCCTTTGTTTGTTTCTTCTTTTGTGTCTTCCTTTGTTTTCTTCTTTTGTGTCTTCCTTTGCTTGTTTCTTCTTTTGAGTCTTCCTTTGTTTGTTTCTTCTTTTGTGTCTTCCTTTGTTTGTTTCTTCTTTTGAGTGTTCCTTTGTTTGTTTCTTCTTTTGAGTGTTCCTTTGTTTGTTTCTCTTTTGTGTCTTCCTTTGCTTGTTTCTTCTTTTGAGTTTTCCTTTGTTTGTTTCTTCTTTTGAGTCTTCCTTTGTTTGTTTCTTCTTTTGAGTTTTTTTTGCCGGTTTCTTCTTTTGAGTGTTCCTTTGTTTCTTCATTTGTGTCGTCCTTTGCTGGTTTCTTCATTTGAGTCTTGCTTTGCTTGTTTCTTTTGAGTCTTCCCTTGCTTGTTTGTTCTTTTTGCGTCTTCCTTCGCTCTTTTCTTTTCTGTTTTTATTTTCCTTTGCATGTTTCTTTTGTTTTGCTTTGCTTTTTTGAGTCTTCTTTTGCTCGTTTCTTCGACTTTTCCTTTGCTTGTTTCTTCTTTTGAGTCTTCCTTTGCTTGTTTCTTCTTTTGAGTCTTCCTTTGCTTGTTTCTTCTTTTGAGTCTTCCTTTGCTTGTTTCTTCTTTTGAGTCTTCCTTTGCTTGTTTCTTCTTTTGAGTCTTCCTTTGCTTGTTTCTTCTTTTGTGTCTCCCTATGCCTGTTTCTTCCTGTGTTTGATCATTTCTTTTTCTTTGTTACGTTCTTTGTTTCTTCCACTTGTTTCTTTGTTACTTCCTTTGCTTCTTCCTTTTGTTTCTTCACGTTTTGCTTTGCTCGTCTCTTGTTTTGTTTCAACCTTTGTTTCTTCTTTTGCTCGTTTTTATCTTACCTTTGTTTCTTCTTTTGTGGTTTCATTTTTTGTTTCTTCTTTTGTTTTATCGTGAATTGCCTGTTTGGTCTGTGGTTCCTTTCTCTCTTGTGACTGTTTCTTCATTGTATGTGTGTGTTCTTCTTCTTTGATTCTTCATTTCTTTGATCATTGTTTCTTTTTTTTTCTTCTTTCTTTCTGTGTCTGATTCTTTTTCCTTTGATTCCGCCTTTGTTTAGTTTTTCGTTTTCTGTTTTTGTTTGGGTTTATTTCTGCTGTTGTTTGTTTCTTCCTTTGTTTTCTTCTTCTCTTTTTTTCTGCTTTATATTTGTTGTCGTTTCTTCTTTTACTTGTTTCTTCATTTGTTCCTTCTTGTCTTTGCTTCTTGTTTAATTTTTCTTCTATTGCTTCACCATTTGTTTCTTTACTTCTTTGTCTGTCTTTTGTTTCTCCACGTCTGTTCTTAGCTTGTGTGTTTATTCTTTCTTTTCTGTATGTATTCCTTTGTTTCTTCATTTGTTTGGTTCTTTCTTAAGTTTTTTGTTTCTTTTTTGCTTGTTTCTTTTTCTTTAGTTTTTTTTTTAGTCTTCTTTGCTTGTTTTTTTGTTTTGTTTTTTTGAGTCTTCTTTTCTGTCCTTTTTCCTTTCTGCTTTTGCGAGTTTCTTCCTTTGCTTTTTTCTTTACTTCTCTTGCGGTTTCCTTTTTCTTTCTTTCTTTGTTTCTTCTTTTTTCTAATCCTTTGCTTCATCGTTTTTTGTGTGTATATTTCTTCCTTTCTTTCTTCTTTTGTTTGTTTCTCCGTTTGATTGTCTATCTTGTTTTTTTCTCCTTTGTTTTTCTTTCTTCCTTTGTGTCTTCTTTTGTTTGTTTCTTTCCTTTGCCTGTTCTCTAACTTTGCTTCTTCCTTTGCTTCTTCCTTTGCTTCTTTCTTCCTTTGTTTCTTTCTTTGTTTCTTCCTTTGCTTCTTTCTTTCTGTGTTTCTTCCTTTGCTTCTTTCTTTCTTTGTTTCTTCCTTTGCTTTTTTCTTCTTTGTTTCTTCTTTGTTTCTTTCTTCCTTTGTTTCTTCCTTTGCTTCTTTCTTCCTTTGTTTCTTCCTTTGCTTCTTTCTTCCCTTGTTTCTTCCTTTGCTTTTTCTTCCTTTGTTTCTTCTTTGTTTCTTCCTTTGTTTCTCTTTGTTTCTTCCTTTGCTTCTTTCTTCCTTTGTTTCTTCCTTTGCTTCTTTCTTTTTTGTTTCTTCCTTTGCTTCTTTCTTCCTTTGTTTCTTCCTTTGCTTCTTTCTTCCTTTGTTTCTTCCTTTGCTTCTTTCTTGTTTCTTCTTTTGCTTCTTTCTTCCTTTGTTTCTTCCTTGTTTCTTCCTTTGCTTCTTTCTTCCTTTG
Source organism: Monoplex corrugatus (assembly GCA_030674185.1). Taxonomy (NCBI): domain Eukaryota; kingdom Metazoa; phylum Mollusca; class Gastropoda; order Littorinimorpha; family Ranellidae; genus Monoplex; species Monoplex corrugatus. Next base: position 4,290,851 of record JAPXFY010000022.1, on the reverse strand, counting down.
TTTCTTCTTTGCTTCTTCCTTTGCTCTTTCTTCCTTTGTTTCTTCCTTTGCTTCTTTCTTTCTTTGTTTTTCCTTTGCTTCTTTCTTCCTTTGTTTCTTCCTTTGCTTCTTTCTTTCTTTGTTTCTTCCTTTGCTTCTTTCTCCTTTGTTTCTTCCTTTGCTTCTTTCTTCTTTGTTTCTTCCTTTGATTTTTCTTTGTTTCTTCCTTTGCTTCTTTCTTTCTTTGTTTCTTCCTTTTTTCTTTCTTCTTCTTCCTTTGCTTCTTTCTTCCTTTGTTTCTCTTTGTTCTTTCTTTCTTTGTTTCTTCCTTTGCTTCTTCTTCCTTTGTTTCTTCCTTTGCTTCTTTCTTCTTTGTTTCTTCCTTTGATTTTTTCTTTGTTTCTTCCTTTGCTTCTTTTCTTCTTTGTTTCTTCTTCTTTTTTCTTTCTTCTTTCTTCTTTGCTTCTTTCTTTCTTTGTTCTTCCTTTCTTGTTTCTCTTTGCTTCTTTCTTTCTTTGTTTCTTCCTTTGCTTCTTTCTTTCTTTGTTTCTTCCTTTGTTCTTTCTTTCTTTGTTTCTTCCTTTGTTTCTTTCTTTGTTTCTTCCTTTGCTTCTTTCTTTCTTTGTTTCTTCCTTTGCTTCTTTCTTTCTTTGTTTCTTCCTTTGCTTCTTTCTTTCTTTGTTTCTTCCTTTGCTTCTTTCTTTCTTTGTTTCTTCCTTTGCTTCTTTCTTTCCTTTGCCTGTTCTCTAACTTTGCTTCTTTCTTCCTTTGCTTGTTATTTGTTTTCCCTTTGTTTTGTTTCTTCCTTTGCTTGTTCTTTCCTTTGGTTTTTTTTATTTGTCTTAGTTCTTGTTTTTTACTTTGCATTTTTCTTCTTTTGTGTATTTCTTCCTCCTTTTCTTATTTCTTCCTTTGCTTTTTCTGCTTTTGTTTGTTTCCTCTTTTGTCTTTCCTTGTTATTTTCTTTTGTTGCTTCGTTTCCTTTGCTGTTGCTGTTGCTGCAGCTGCTTTTTCTTCCTTTGCTGTTGCTGTTGCTGCAGCTGCTTTTTCTGTTATTTTTTTCTGCTTCTTCTTTGCTTTTTCTTGTTGTCCTTGTTCTGGGTGATCTTGTTCGAGTTACCTTGCGTCTTTTTCATGTCGTAGTGTTTTCATTTCTTCTGCTTCTTGTCATTTCGCAAGTTTCTGTTATGTTTCGTCTTGCTTTGTTATTGTCTTGCTTTTCTTTTCTTCTGTTTTTGTATTTTTATTTCTAGTATTTTTTGTTTTCTGTAACAATTTGAATGGAAGGCTTACTTCTTGTTTTTTCTTGTTCGTGCTGCTGGTGATGCTGATGCTGGTGATGCTGGTGCTGGTAGTGCTGGTGCTGGCATTGCTGCTGCTCTTTTGTGGTGTAATGGTGGTTGTATCCCTGGGTGGTGTAACGCCTTTGTAAGCACACTGAAACAAAGTGAGATCAAAATTGTATTTACCAAGCCTAAAAATGAACAATGCCCGAGTTAGTAGTTCTAAATGAAGTAATGAACGCAAAAGTAAATGGAGATGTACACACAGGATGGATAGATATATAGGCAGGCATATAGCCAAACGTAACATATCCCAGATAAAAGGACACACATACACACACACACACACATATACACACACATACATACACACACATACATACACACACACACATACACACACACACACATACGCACACACACACATACACACACACATACACACCCACACACACACACACACCCTCACACACAAGAAAAACAAAATTGCTGGTTGTTTACGTTTTCCTACGTGTTTGAATCTATAAAATTTTGTTTTACTACGTTTCCTGTTAATGCCCGTTTGTTGCACACACACAAAAAAAATTACAGCATGTTTTAGAAAATTCCCTTTTGCAAATTGTTGCCAAAAAATCCACTGTCACAATTATGTAAACCAAAATACATGCACACAGGTCAAACCAACCAACGAACCAAACTGGCAAACATAGGCTTTGTGCACTTCAGCACACCAATGTCTTGTCAGACGGCTGTACGAAATCTGGGGCAGGTTCGAGTGTAAACCGTGGGTGTATTGTTCTTTTAACTTCTGGCAGGGCTTAAAACAGGAGGAGGAAAAAACCACTGAAACTAGGGGGGTCCAGGGGCATGCTCCCCCGGGGAAAATTTTTAAAAAACCAAGTGTAAATCCATGCCATTTCGCGCTTTCTGGACATAATTTCAAGAGATACTAGGGCATAAAAATTGCTGTAAACACATAATTATTACAGGAAGATATATTTGGGAAAAGGGGAGAAGGTGTTAAAAACATATTAATAAAATGAACACTCGCCCTTAAACTTGAGTGTTTTACAGTTGTTCACCAACTGTAGTCTTTAGATGAAATCTCACTTTTTGGGTTGCTCAATAAGTTTCACTTTTCAGGTTTAAATGATTACACAATATCAAGTTTGAAGTTGGAGCACACAAAGTCAGTAATTGCATCAAACAATTTAAAGTTCAGTCTCATATAACAGATCAAGTTGTGGAATCAGCACATTTTGAAAGTCACAATATCCAAATTTTGATGAATGAGATCAACTTGTGGAATCAGCACATACTGAAAGTCAACCAAATCTTGAAGTTCCTAAATTATAATCTGCGCGCTCCGCCATTTTGTTTTTTCCAAGAAGTCCGACTGGAAACTTCTTCCAAGAAAAATCAGGGGCCATAACTTGCGCGCCGTTGCTATGAACGCATGCAAGCCGATCACGGATGCCTTGCTCCTTTCGTTTTTTTTTTTTTTTTTTTTGACAAACCGAAATCGCGGAATTCCGCCCAGACGCGGAACGTTTTAAGCCCTGTTCTGGAACAGTTTTGGTTACTACGATTCAAATTACGGATTTTCTTTTACTGTTACTTTCGTTTAAAACCCAGCCGACTGAGTAGAACCATGTCAGGGCTATAACCATTTCAAAGCAATACTTCAACAGGAAAAAAGGGAAAAGAAACTGAAGTACACAGATCAATGCATTCGCGCACATAAGCTAAGGAGATGCCCCTGGCGTTGACCACTCCGTCTAATTTATTTCACAATACCGGAATACGAACTTACACATAATTTAGGGCTATCAAACATGCATAAAAGCAAGACCTAAATTACCAGACATTGCTTGCGCATATCTCACTTCCCTAGAGCTAAAAATGTACTTAGTGATGTACTCAATTATCAATCCCAAAAGAATGGACGTAAGACTATATCGAACACATTCAGGTGAATGGACCAACGAGGCAGAAAATGATAAATGACAGAAAGCAAACATAAATAAAAATTGGCCTATCCTTTGCTGCAAATTTTGTAATGAATGAAAGTAGGCCTCACATTTACCGTAGGCCTTAAACGTTTTGATAAAAGTAAACTCGACCTTTACGGTAAACGTTTTGATTAATAAAAGTAGGCCCAACCTTTACCGTAAACGATTTGATAAATATAAGCAAACCTAATGCTTAATGTGAAGCTTTTGATAAAGTAGGCCTCATCCTTACCGTAAATGTTTTGATAATTAAAAGTAGGGCGAATTCCTAACGTAAATGTTTCGATAAAAAAAAGTAGGCCTTCTTTGACGGTAAATGTTTTGGTAATAGAAATAGTCTTCACCCCTAAGTCAATATTTTGATGAATAAAATCAAACCTTACCCCTACCATCAATATTTTGATGAATAAAAGCAACTCTTACCCTTACATCAATATTTTAATGAATAAAATCAAACCTTACCCTTACATCAATATCTTGATGAAGAAAATCAAACCTTACCCTTACATCAATAATTTGATGAATAAAACCAAACCTTACCCTTACATCAATATTTTGATGAATAAAATCAAACCTTACCCTTACATCAATATTTTAATGAATAAAATCAAACCTTACCCTTACATCAATATTTTAATGAATAAAAGCAAACCTCACCCTTACATCAATATCTTGATCAATCAAGTCAGACTTACTCCTTACCGTCAATGTTGACTGACCAGAAAAAAGAAATACCTGGTTATTCTATTATTATGCATGTCCTGATTGATTATTCTTATTCTTATTGATTCAAGTCTAGCAGACTGCACAGATCCATATCAGGACTATACCATCTCCAAACGTACACAACTTCTGGTCGGAAAAAAAGCTGTTAAGTACACATATTGATGCATGCGCACACGTATAATCGTTGTCTAATAATTGACTTGTAAGCTTCACCTGGAAGAGTGTGTGTGTGTGTGTGTGTGTGTGTGTGTGTGTGTGTGTGTGTGTGTGTGTGTGTGTGTGTGTGCGTGTGTGTGTGGTCTTGATGGAATGTTTTCGTGTGAAATGCAGGCCACTATCCCTGGAAAAAAATTCATCACCACAGGATGGCGTCACCCAGGTTTTGTTCTCTTTTGTTTTTCTTGTAGATGTACGTTTATGAATCTATGAAAGTAAATGTGCCTGCTACAACTCTTGTTGCTGTGGGATCTTTAACGTGTGTTTAGCACATGCTGTATATACGGGACGTCAGTTTATTGTGTCGTCCAAAATGATAGGAAGCAGACCGCCAGTCAAGATCTGGTGGAGTGGGAGAACATCCCTGTCTCTACTGGTGGAGTGGGAGAACATCCCTGTCTCTACTGGTGGATTGGGAGAACATCCCTGTCTCTACTGGTGGAGTGGGAGAACATCCCTGTCTCTACTGGTGGAGTGAGAGAACATCCCTGTCTCTACTGGTGGAGTGGGAGAACATCCCTGTCTCTACTGGTGGAGTGGGAGAACATCCCTGTCTCTACTGGTGGAGTGGGAGAACATCCCTGTCTCTACTGGTGGAGTGGGAGAACATCCCTGTCTCTACTGGTGGAGTGGGAGAACATCCCTGTCTCTACTGGTGGAGTGGGAGAACATCCCTGTCTCTACTGGTGGAGTGGGAGAACATCTGTCTCTACTGGTGGAGTGGGAGAACATTCCTGTCTCTACTGGTGGAGTGGGAGAACATCCCTGTCTCTACTGGTGGAGTGGGAGAACATCCCTGTCTCACCAAGATTTGAACCTGGGCTTCACGTATCCTAGACAGATGTTCTATCTGCTAGGCCATGGACAAGAAAAAGAAGTGAGTTTGGCCAGCTGACGAAAACACCATGACACTATATTGTTTATTAATTCACTATAAAATGTTCACACTCATGTGCCTCTTATCAAGCATTCAGTGTCATCATCATCATCAACATTATCGATATTATAGGTTTTCCCTTATTATTACATCATCATCATCATTATAATAATTATTATCATTGGTGATAGTAGTAGTAGTATCACCATTAGCATTATTCTTGTCAGCATTATTATTAATATTGTTATCATTATCATCATCATTATCGTCATAATCATCATCATCAGAGTTTATAGCCCAGCCGACTGCTATGAGCCATATCAGGGCTGTAACCATCTCAAACCACACACACACACACACACACACACACACACACACACACACACACACACATACACGCACAATCTAAATCCGTCGATGACCCTGGAAGAAAGAAAACCTGAAATAGAAAATTAAGTATACACGTTACTCAGGGCTAAAACCCACTGAAACTAGGAGGGTCCTGGGGCATGCTCCCCCAGGAAAATTTTTTAAAAACCAAGTGTAAATCTATGCCATTTCGCGCTTTCTGGACATAATTTCAAGAGATATTTGGTGCATAAAAATTGCTGTAAACACATAATTATTTTAGGAAGATATATTTGGGAAAAGGGGAGAAGGGGTTAAAAACATAAATAATAAACTTCTTCCAAGAAAAATCAGGGGCCATAACTTGCGCTCCGTTGCTATGAACGCTTGGAAGCCGATCACGGATGCCTTGCTCCTTTGTTTTTTTTTAATATTTTTTTTTACAAACCGAAATCGCGGAATTCCGCCCAGACGCGGACCGTTTTAAGCCCTGGTTACTGCATTCGCACAAATAATGTAAGGATATGGCCCTGAAGTTGGCCATTTCGCTGAGTTTACCATCAGCAAGATTAAAACAAACCATGATACAAATGCACAAATACATAAGTACACGAAAACAGGCAAATAGTATTCAAAATTATCATTAGTCGCTTCACATTTCGTGAGGGCTAAAAATATATTGAATATACGTATCCCAAACCATCAGTCCTAATAGAAAGCATGTAGGGCTGTATGGAAAACAAGGCACAAAGGCAGAAAATGTAAAAAAGGAAGAGATGACAGAAAGAAGAAGCAAATCAGAAGCAAAGAGTGACAGAAAAGATGAAATTTCTAGCACATAATTCATAGAAGATGGGGGTACTATTTATATTGAAAGAGCCCCTAGCAAGTCAACAGGGGTGGGTGACAGAGAAGATCGATGCACGCATAAGTATACACATACATACATGTACATGTTCACCCACCTTCACCAATTATATTCAGGGCCACTCAACGTGTGGTCGTTTGCCTTGCCAGCCAGTTGACGAAGGAAGACTGGAGTCTCCATTAGTACCATATTTTTCTGTGAATCAGTGGGTCCTGGAATTCAACAGCACCGTCTGACTGGGGGATGTCTAGATTGATGTCCAGCTCAGGCATTGTTCATGACTTTTCTTCACTCATCTGTGAATAAACAAAAAACAAAACTGTAGATGTAGACCAATCCTATTGCGTATTTTTAAATCGGCCTCAAACAATAATTTAAAGTAACATTCAAAGAATATATAACTTTGCAAGCAGCAGAATCAGGTGTGTCTTGTCTGTTGTGTTTTTGTGTAGGTACAAGGAATGTACATGTACAGTTACCTAGCAGTGTTAAGGGGGTTGTATATGTGGCCCATGTTTGTGAAGGTGTGAAGCAGGACTCGTGAAAGACGTCGTTGCAGGATATTCAGCGTCTTCGCCTTAAAGCAGACATGATGAAGGTGTAGGCAGTGACATCAAGATTTCTCTTAGTAGGGCCATGAACAGTTTCAACAGAATGCTGAACAAGGTTTGGAAAGTCCCCCCAGTACATGTCGTCGGTCTTTACATCTCAAGAGATGATAGTCTGCACCAGGAGGCGTTGTGGTCATGACGTGCACTTTCTGCTGTGGCTGTGCAGGCCGATTCTTCAGTGGCAATCTCTGTCACATCTGCCACAGACAAACTGAGTCGCTATTGTCTGGTTTCTGGAACGTTGCTTGCGAAGAGCCCTTTTCTCATCTGCGCTTTCTGCTCTCCTCCTCTCCGCATTCACAACGCCTTGCTGAACGGCTGTCCACGCTGCCCTGTCTTCCGCCAGTCTCCCAAGAGCCTGGGTCAATCCCTGAGCTTCTAAGGTCCCTTTTGCATGCGTCTACAAAGCGTAGCTGTGGGCGTCCTGGAGTTCGCTTCCGGTTTGCCAGTTCGCCGTAGACAACATGTACATATACAGCACTAACATCAAGCTGGGACTGTACCAACTGTGGGGCAGTTACAGGCTGCTTTCTTTCTTCTCCACACGTCATGAAATATTGGAAAACGTTACAGTATGTTGACCTAGAAAAAAAAGCTGTGACTACGCCAGTTCTTTCCACCCTATTCTATGTTTTAGAACACTGGAGGGAGAACGACCTTACCAGGTTTTCTATCAACCATCTGCGCAAAAAAAAAAAAACTTCCAAGAATGATACCCATCCACTCTTCTGTGCTGAAGACGGGAAAATGTACAACAGTAATTCGTACACTGTATACCAACTTAATTTGGGAATCTCCGATCCTATGTTTAGCAAACTGTATATAGTCTACATTCTTACGCGTCGCGCACAACTTTACAGAAGATAAATTAAGCAGAAATAGGTAAAAATGTGGAAGAGAAATAGGTCAGCTTAAGTCAGGGTGAGACGTCACAATTCTTTTGAAATGTCCTATTGTAGATTTCGCAAGCTATACATTTCTTTCCATCATACATGACTTTGTAGACCAAGAGAAATTTCAAACTAGGAATTGTGTCAATGGATCAAAATGCAGAGTGGACATACATTATTACATATGACGTGATATGTCCAGCTGAGCTGTGGCACTGACTTATCTCCCTAGATAGTCGTGTCTTAAAAGAAATACATTTTGGGGATAACCCTCTATGAGGCAAGGGACTTCGCACAAAACAAAAATGGAAGAGGGGGCAATACGTAAAGAATGAAAGATATATAGAAATTTTAAAATAATTTCATACTCAGATACTGTGTACACAGTCAGTCCCATGCACGCAAAGAAATAAACATGCCGTATATTGATGCACACAGTAACTGAGTAAGCTTACACATTCCATACAATGTACAGAAAAACATGCCGTATATTGATGCACACAGTAACTGAGTAAGCTTACACATTCGATGCAATGTACAGAAAAGGACAGTGACAAAAACAAACAAGCAAACTGCCAGAAATGCATACAGAATATACAAGCAATTGTGTACTTAACAGTAATACAATTTAACATTCCTTCTTACCGTTACTGGTGTGTCTGGCTACGACGGACGTCCATTTCTTTAAAGTCACTTTCGTTTTATCAGGCCTGTTGATGGTTACTTTTCATGTAAGCTTACAGAGCTACCAGCATCCTCCACAACAGGTGGTACAGATGCTGTCCCACTGCGTCAACGACGTCAAACCATCGATGGAAATAACAAACAGCCCATTTTAAATCACATTCACTTACACTCAAAGAGAAACTGCGCATTCTGATTCTCCAAAATAAACTAATCCATGATCCAAAACAAGTGTGACTGTCCGCGCCCAAGCAAACAGGAACCAGAAGAACAAGAAAACCAATGTAAGCGCGTATCCAACGAAACAAGACAAAACAAACACAAATTTTCGGCCAACCGGCCTTTGTCAAGCGCGAACGCACGGTCACAAACAGATCACAAACACCAATCCATGTTGTAGTTTTACGCTGCCTCGCTGGTCCAGTTTAGTCCCTTTTATCGTAACCACAGTCAAAATAGTCACCATGTTCTTTTTGGAACGTGCATGACCATGGATTTGCAGACACTTCCAACACGACTGTGTGATTCTGTTGTTTGTTCACCTGTTTGTAACACCAACAACTTGTGTTAAATACGCCTGTACAGGAGCGAATTAATGACTGCTTGGCCCTAGCCTGCAGTGGTGTTCTGGACATTTTCTTGTCATGTTTAACATGGTAATTCTGTATTGCACGCGCTGACCAATTTGCACGTCGCACGAAAATCACATAGAAAGCGACGTTTTGACAACAGTCCTGCAATACGTGTGTGCCACGTTGCACAAGTATAGAGATGACACAGTGCTTATGTTTGAGCATGCATGCTTGAGTTAGTGTCTGCAATACGTGTATGCTACGTTGCACGCGCGTAAAGATCACATAGTGCTTTTGTGCGTGCCAGTGTAAATGTTTTTGCTCATGTGTGTGTGTGTGTGTGTGGGTGTGTGTATGTGTGTGTGTGTGTGTGTGTGTGTGTGTGTGTGTATGTGTGTGTGTGTGTGTGTGTGTGTTTGTATATGTGTGTGTGTATGCGTGTGTGTATGTGTGTATGTGTGTGTGTGTTTGTGTGTAGTGTGTGTGTATGTGTGTGTGTATGTGTGTGTGTATGTGTGTGTGTGTTTGTGTGTAGTGTGTGTGTATGTGTGTGTGTGTGTGTGTGTATGTGTGTGTGTATGTATGTGTGTATGTGTGCGTGCGTGCGTGCGTGCGTGTGTGTGTGTGTGTGCGCGCGCGCGAACACGTGTCAGCATGAGAATAAGCGAATGTTTTGGCTGATACAGGAAAGTGACAAAATTTTTCATTTTTTAAAAATTATTACATAACTAGCACCACCGAAAAACTTAGTAGCTTAATTTAACAATAGCATAAAACGGATTTCCTCCGGTTTACAATAATGAAAATTAAGAAATAAAATTTTGGCCATTTTTATATGGCTCACATAACAGAAACTGTGATTGTCTACATTTTGTGAATATAAACTGACACAACTCTAAATAGACAACCAAGAATCAAAAACTTTATATCACCAAAAAGCTCTATACATGCACAAGACAACTAAAGTATTCACGAGTTGATGAAACAGTGTGCTGATTAACGATAATTTATTTGATTAAACAAGCATATAAAAAAAACTACGAAAAAGTACTAAAATCATTACATCATCATCATCATCAGGTGCCTTGCCGCATGGCGTTGGCGACCATGGACTTCCAACTATCTTATCTCTCGCTGCTCCCAGCATCTCCCCCACCCTCCTCGTCCCCAGCCACTCTGCAAGTCCGTCCAGTATTCTCTCCATGGGTCTACCTGGTGCTCTCTTTCCCTCCAGTTTTCCCATTGTGACCAGGTGCTCCAAATCCCCCTTCCTCATAAAATAGCCTATAAATGTTGCTTGTCTTTTCCTAATCTTCCTTATGAGTGATCTACTTGTGTCTGCCTCCATCAAGACTGTCTCGTTTGTTTTCTTTGCTGTCCATGGAACTCTCAACATTCTTCTGAGAAACCACATCTCGGCTGCCTCAATCTTGCTCTGGCTTTGCTTGCTGAATCATTACAACTTCCATAATAGCTGGAATTCTGCCTTTTAATTTGCCACACGTAGACTCAGTTATTCACAGGCTGTCTTCACCGGCAACATAACAAACATTCTTTTGAATTATGATCTTAAATAATGACCAATCAAGTGTCCATAATATGGACACACTGCTGTCAAAGCGTCATGATGAACTATCTTGACGTCCTATTCTGTGATAAACTTTTATTTTGACGTCTTACTCCGTGATAAACTATCTTGACGTCTTACTCCGTGATAAACTTTTATCTTGACGTCTTACTCCGTGATAAACTATCTTGACGTCTTATTCCGTGATAAACTTTTATCTTGACGTCTTACTCCGTGATAAACTATCTTGACGTCCGATTCCGTGATAAACTATCTTGACGTCTTACTCCGTGATAAACTATCTTGACGTCCGATTCCGTGATAAACTTTTATCTTGACGTCTTACTCCGTGATAAACTATCTTGACGTCCTATTCCGTGATAAACTTTTATCTTGACGTCCTATTCCGTGATAAACTTTTATCTTGACGTCTTACTCCGTGATAAACTATCTTAACATCTTATTCCGTGATAAACTATTTTCTCGTCCTATTCGGTGATAAGCTATCGTCAAGTCCTATTCCATAATAAACAATCTTCACGTCCTATTCTATAATTAATTATTTTCATCCTTTTTGTCACAAATGTAAACAATAACAATTTATGCCCAAAATGATGAAAACTTCAAGTGCCTGTGATAGACAAATAATGTAGGGCATGTGAACAGAATGAGATTTTTGGAAGCTAGTTCACCTTGACCACTACCATCCATGCTTTACAGACTAACAGACTCCTTGTGATTTCATTTTCGCAGAAAAATATAATATGTGCGTAGATGTGTATGTTTATGTGTACATGGCCTCTGTGTGTATGTATGTGTGTGAGTGTG
>JAPXFY010000022.1:4261890-4266890 GCA_030674185.1 Monoplex corrugatus | reverse complement strand
GGCACTTACTCTCAACCTGCATACCTGACCTGTGGTGTTCCACAAGGATCTGTCCTTGGCCCTGTTCTTTTCACTCTTTACACCTCCCCCCTGTCCACCATCATCAACTCCCATTCTATAAAACACCACTTCTATGCTGATGACACCCAACTTCAAGACAGTGACTCACCTGATAATATACAGCGCCTGTTGACTCGCACCACTGAGTGTTACTCGGACATTAAGAACTGGATGACACACAATAGACTTCAGCTTAATGACGACAAAACAGAAGCTATCCTCATTGGCACCCGTCAGAAACTTTCTCAGCTGCCTCCTCTTTCTCTCCCATTATGTAACACATCAGTCCCAATTTCTGATTCAGCTAAAAACCTTGGTGTCTGCATTGACTCTACCCTCTCCATGAACAACTTTGTTTCTCAAACTGCCAGATCCTGCTACTATCATCTTCATCGTATAAGGCTGATCAGGAAGTATCTCTCTGTCGAAACAACTGCAAAACTCGTTCTCTCCTTCATAATGTCTCGCATTGACTATTGCAATTCACTCCTGTCTGGTCTTCCTGCCTCCACCATTCACATCCTACAGCGCATTCAAAACAATGCTGTACGCCTTGTACTCAAAAAGAAAAAAGCTGACCACATATCTCCTCTCCTGGCACAACTTCACTGGCTCCCTGTATCAAAGCGCATACAGTACAAACTAGACACCATGTGCTACAAAAGCCTCAATAACGCAGCCCCCGATTACCTGTCAAGCCTACTTGAGATCTATCTTCCCTCACGTACCCTCCGCTCTGCCTCCGATCCTCTGACTTTTCGCTTTCCACGCACTAAGCTCAATACCTATGGTCCACGAGCCTTCTCTGTTTCTGGTCCACTCTCCTGGAACAAACTTCCTCTCTCAGTCCGTCAGCAACCTACTTTTGTCTCCTTCAAGTCCGCTCTCAAAACTCACCTTTTCTCCTCCGCATAAAATCCTAACCTCACTCAACCCCCCCCCCCCCTCTGCAGCCTGTCTCCGCTCGGAGGGAATCACATGGTTATAATATATAATTGTATATGCTATGCTCTCTATAATTTTCCATTGGTTTTATTCTTGCTTTTATTGCTTTTATTCTTTCCTCCCATTTATAGCCATGCGCGTGTGTGTGTCTGTGTGTGTGTGCGTGCGTGTGTGTGCGTGCGTGCGTGCGTGCGTGCTTGCGTGTGTGTCTGCTTCAGCGCTTAGATTTGATTTTATCAAGATTTTGCGCTATATAAATATTGTAATTATTATTATTATTATAGCACGAAAAACAACAAGACACAATACAAAACAAGATAAAACAAAAACAAAAACATAACTACTGCCCGCCTGGATGTCGAGCGAGCGACTCTTGCCTAAACTGCATAGAACTCCAACAATCCAATCTCACCACCTGTCTCGCCTGTCGGCGTCACCAGGTTCGGTGTTGGCCGCTGCACATTTTGACACCACCATCTCCCCTCCAGGCCGCTCTGTTTTGACTTTTGTGGACAATTTCTTGAATATCTAGGCCACTAATGTTGGTTATGTTCTCGATGTATGAAATTGGAGGTCTGCCTTTCTTCCTTTTTGCCTCTGTTTTTCCTTGAAAGATGGTTGCCATGAGGTCCGTGTTCTTGTTGCGTGACACATAGCCATGTATTTTCAGTCTTCTGTTGTTGATGTCTGCTAGTAGTTTTCTGGTGGTATCAAGTTCTTCCGAGACACTTTCATTGGTTCTTCTGTCTGTCCATTTGACACGTAGTAGCCTTCTCTAAAACCACATCTCTGCTGCCTCGATTCTTCTGCTATCAGTTTTTTTCTCAGTCCAGACATCGCAGCCAGCCATAAATCATGACTGGTCGGATCAAACATTAATCAGAAGTCTAACTTCCAGGCCATTTGGTATGCCTTTGTCTTTCTAGATGTTGTTGAGTTGGACTATTTGTTTTGCTTTGCCATTCCAGTTCTTATTTTGATGTCTTTGGGGCAGGTTCCATCATCAGTTTTTACGGAGACAAAATATTTGAAATCCGTAATATTTTCTGAAGGAATGTTCTTAATTGTGATGTCATGATTGTTTACAGTGTCTTTGCCTTTGATATGTAGCTAAGCTGTCATTAGATATTTTACGTGGGCCGCTTGATTCTTTTGCCAGAGCCGCGGAGTCATGATCTGATATCTCGGGTTCAATTCCAGCCCGCAATGTTAAAAATACAAACAGAAACCAAACCAAACCAAAACAAAACAAAAAACCCGGCCTGTTGGCTGCCCATCTTAATGTTTCCATCATTCTGGTGGTGTCAGCTTACTGTTTGATAGGTCCACTGGCCTGTTGGCTGCCCATCTTAATGTTTCCATCATTCTGGTGGTGTCAGCTTACTGTTTGATAGGTCCACTGGCCTGTTGGCTGCCCATCTAAATGTTTCCATCATTCTGGTGGTGTCAGCTTACTGTTTGATAGGTCCACTGGCCTGTTGGCTGCCCATCTTAATGTTTCCATCATTCTGGTGGTGTCAGCTTACTGTTTGATAGGTCCACTGGCCTGTTGGCTGCCCATCTTAATGTTTCCATCATTCTGGTGGTGTCAGCTTACTGTTTGATAGGTCCACTGGCCTGTTGGCTGCCCATCTTAATGTTTCCATCATTCTGGTGGTGTCAGCTTACTGTTTGATAGGTCCACTGGCCTGTTGGCTGCCCATCTAAATGTTTCCATCATTCTGGTGGTGTCAGCTTACTGTTTGATAGGTCCACTGGCCTGTTGGCTGCCCATCTTAATGTTTCCATCATTCTGGTGGTGTCAGCTTACTGTTTGATAGGTCCACTGGCCTGTTGGCTGCCCATCTTAATGTTTCCATCATTCTGGTGGTGTCAGCTTACTGTTTGATAGGTCCACTGGCCTGTTGGCTGCCCATCTTAATGTTTCCATCATTCTGGTGGTGTCAGCTTACTGTTTGATAGGTCCACTGGCCTGTTGGCTGCCCATCTTAATGTTTCCATCATTCTGGTGGTGTCAGCTTACTGTTTGATAGGTCCACTGGCCTGTTGGCTGCCCATCTTAATGTTTCCATCATTCTGGTGGTGTCTGCTTACTGTTTCATAGGTCCCTTTTCCCTCCTCCCCATTTGAAGACTTTGTGCCAGCGCAGAGGGTTTTTTGCACAGGCTTAGAGAGCCTGCTGGGTAATCGCTGCCAGATTTGGATGGAGAAGGGACAAACCAGAATGATGGAAACATCATCATCATCATCATCATCATCATCATCATCATCATCATCAGCATCATCATCATCATCATCATCATCATCATCATCATCATCTGCCTTACCACATGGCGTTGGCGATCATGGCCTTCCATCTGTTTCTATCTCTTGTTGCCTCAAGCACCTCTTCCACCCTCTTTGTCTTCAGCCACTCTACAAGTCTGTCCACTATCTTCTCCCGGGGTCTGCCTGTGCTCTCTTTCCCTCCAGCTTTCCCGTTGTGACCAGGTGCTCCAATTCCCCCCTCCTCATAAAATGGCCTGTAAATGTCGCCTGTCTTTTCCTAGTCTTCCTTATGAATGATCTTCTTGTGTCTGTCTCGATCAAGACTGTCTCGTTTGTTTTCTTTGACGTTCATGGAACTCTGAACATTCTTCTTAGAAACCACATCTCTGCTGCCTCAATCTTGTTTTGGCTTTGCTTGTTGGCTGTCAAGCAAACAAGGGCGGCGCAAAGGCCTGTCTTTAGCGCTGTGAACCGGGACTGTCTACGAGATATCAATTCTCTAGCCCACTGCTTTAATATCAAAAGAACCAACCGGCCTTTATAAAAGAATATGTTATAACAGTAGTTAGTTTGACAATACATTCTTTGAGATCCAAAACAAGTGCGACTGCCCGCGCCCAAGCAAACAGGAACTAGAAGAACAAGCAAACCAAAGCAAGCGCGTATTCAACACAACAAGACAAGACAAGCGCAAATTTTCGGCCAACCGGCCTTTGTCAAGCGCGAACGCACGGTCACAAACAGACCACAAACACCAAACAACGGATAATAAGAAGAGGTCTAAAAAACTTCCCTGCCGCCTCGTCCAGTGGATAAAAAGGGACCAAATGGAATGCCCATGTGTTCATGAGCAGTAGTAAGAAGTGGGGAGAGGGGAGGCAACTATGATGTCAAAGGGGAAGTGAGATGAGTTCTGCAATTTGAGAAGTGGACATGCCATATCGGTATTGCCTTGTTCTGAAGAAGATCCAGGGCAAGAGCCAAGAGGTAAGGGAGTGGATTGTGCCCAGTGCAATGAATCAGGTAGACCTGGGACAGGAAGAAACATGAAATGGCATTTCTGGATTCTGTTGCGTAATAGATTACTTATGGTTTGTCATTGAGACCATATGGTTTGCGTGTTCCAAGTTTATTTATGAGATGGGATTCACTGTCTTTCCTGTCCATGGTGCTGTTATTGTATAGAAGCCACAGACCTTTCACTCGGATGTCATTGATTGAGTGGTCTGATTGGTTGAAGTGATTGGGGATAGTTTTATCCCTTTGATGACGGATATCAGACAAGTGTTCTTTGAAACGTGTATCAAGGGTGCGTCCATTTTCACCAAATACAGTTGGGAACATTTAGAGCAGCTGATCAAGTAGACAATGTTATAAGTTTGACAGTTGAAATGTTTTGTAATTCTCATATGAGATTTGGGGCCTTTGACTGTGGTGGCTGTGCACAAGAAAGGACATGTCCTGCATTTAGGTTTGTTACATGGAGAGGTTCCTGGAGGTTGGCTGACTGGTTTGCTGAGACTTGAACGTGCCAGCAAGTCGCGGAGATTTGTGTCTCTCTTGTAGACGATTAAAGGGCGCTGGTCAAAAGTTTCACCTGTAGTGGGACTGGATTGCAGAATGTCCCAGTTGGATAAGATGATCCTTTTCACATGGTGCATAGATGAGTGGTAAACCAGACTGAGAACTGGCCGATCCTCTGTGGCAGCTTTGGGCTCAGAATGGAG
>JAPXFY010000022.1:4241890-4254390 GCA_030674185.1 Monoplex corrugatus | reverse complement strand
TTTATGTGCAGGCTTAAGGCTTGTGCCATCATCATTGTGAATCTTCTTTATAGGCTAGGTAGTACCTCAGGCCCTGGCCAGCTCATGAGTTTATGTGCAGGCTTAAGGCTTGTCCCATGATCATTGTGGATCTTCTCTGTAGGCTAGGTAGTACCTCAGGCCCTGGCCAGCTCATGGAGTTATGTTGCAGGCTTAAGGCTTGTGCCATGATCATTGTGGATCTTCTCTGTAGGCTAGGTAGTACCTCAGGACCTGGCCAGCTCATGGGTTTATGTTCCAGGCTTTAGGCTTGTGCCATGATCACCGTACACATGACAGCCTGGGACGTTAGAGCATATAACAGAATTCGTTCCTTGTACGGACACGTCATCTTGGGAAACAGAAACTGAAACTGTCGCCAGCTTAAATCCGTTGTGTGCTATGACTTCCCAGACGATGGTGTTAACGCCACAGCTCATGGAGTTGGCTCTCAGAGGATCCTTGCATCGCTTTTTTGTAGGCCTCCCTCGGTCATGGCTGACCATGTTCAAAGTACATCCGTTTTAATGTCTAGATGGGCTGTCTGCTTGGTCCAAGCAGCGTCGCCTGTGACTGTACAGACCAATGCGAGAGAGGCAGTCTCTGTCGCAGCGGTCGCATGTGTATGCTGATGCTGGTCTGTTGGCTGTCATCCCTTTTCTGCGAACTCGCTTTTCTGCTGCAGCAGCTGACAGTTTGTCCTCACCAATCCGCAGCTGTTTCTTGAGAGTGCTTCTCCAGCTGTTGCGGTCGTCTGCGAGGTCCTCCCAGGACTCAGTGTTGATCTCAAGCGCCTTCATGTCACGTTTGCAAACGTCTTTGTATCTCAGCTGTGGGCGGCCAGTGTTTCTCTGCCCTGTGGCAAGCTCACCATAAAGGATGTCTTTTGGATGTCTTGCGGCGAACGTGGCCCAACCAGCGCAGCCGACGCTGTCTCAGCATGGTATGCATGGTTGGGAGGCCAGCACGGGTCAGGACTTCGGTGTTGGTCATCTTGTCTTGTCAGGAAATGCCGAGTATGCGCCAAGGCTTCTCAGGTGGAAGGTATTGAGCCTTTTCTCCTGATGAGCATCGCTTAATTACTGAGGCAAATCATCTTATACATCGTTTAAGGGTCAAAGGTACAGATATCAGTTTATGCTGGGTGCCTTCTCACGTTGGTCTTCACGGCAACGAAGTAGTTGACAGAGCAGCTAAGCAAGGCGCCCAGAATGCTGATAATGCTATAGAATTACATGTTCATACCTCCGTAAAAGAAGCTTGCAACTTGCTCGAATCAGCCTCATGGACTCGATTTCATGAACATTCAAAAGAACAGTTTGTGTCACAACAAATGATAAAACTTACCGTTCAAAATGTATGTAAAAAATTGCAGTATTCTTCCATGTATCATTTGAGATCGATTGTTGCTGTTTGTTTTCGTATTCAGCTAAACGCATTGAAAACAAAATATTGTAAAAATGTCAAGTGTATTTGCGGCGAACAGTTCACACTGTTTCACTGTTTATTCTACTGCAAAATGCTACGTTCTTTTTTACCGAAAATGTTTACTCAAGAAAAGTATTCTAAAACTGATTTCCAAAAAGTTACATTAGATCAATCTTTGTTAGTTAAAATGTCAGAATCATTAGTTCACAGTCCTGTTAATGCATTACTTTAACTTTATTCGGTTTGTGTTTTAGTGTTACAATTTTCCTTCACATTGTTGAAGTTAATTGTTAGTGTTAAGTTCTCGTTCCATTTTACTGTTCTCCCACCTGCTAATGTCTTTTTCCTCTGTCTTCCCTCTGCCCAAATCCAACCCGTCCAACTATCGTTCTACATTTTATTTTGTTCATTTTTTTTATTCCCCCCCCCCCCTCTCCCCCGTCTAATATCACTTATAGTGAAAAGACGTTAAATTAAAGAACGAACACACACACACACACACACACACACACACACACACACACACACACACACACACACACACACACACACACACTCGAAACACACACTCGAAACACACACACACACACACGCGCGCGCGCGCACACACACACACACGCGCGCGCGCGCACACACACACACACATACACACACACACACACACACACACACACACACACACACACACACACACACACACTCTCTCTCTTTCTCTCTCTGAACACATACACACTCTAGCGCCTACGTACCCTCACAATTGATCAGCACATTAAGGATATCACAAGTTATCAAGAGAGATCCCATTTCACCAAGACAATAGCAATCTGAGGCACCAACCGTCAGTATCTCTTTCACATTTCAATAGGAAGTTCTCTCGTCATCTCAACACTAGAATCTTTCACGGACTGAAAAAATTAACTCTCCAAGTCTTTTCAGCTGCAAAGCAAACGACCTACCTTTTTTACCATAGACATGGATAGGGAGACAGGCAGCCAGCTCTGTCCTAGTTAAATAATAATAATAATTAATAATTACAATATCTATATAGCGCAAAATCTTGACAAAATCAAATCTAAGCGCTGAACAGACACACACGCACGCACGCACGCACACACACACACACACACGCACACGCACACACACACACACACACACACACACACACACACACACACACACACACACGCATGGCTATAAATGGGGAGAAAGAATAAAAGCAATGGAAAATTACAGAGAGAATATTATATACAATTATATATTACAATGTGATTCCCCTCCGAGTGGAGACAGGCTGCAGAGGGGGTTGAGTGAGGTCAGGATTTTATGCAGAGGAGAAAAGGTGAGTTTTGAGAGCGGACTTGAAGGAGACAAAAGTAGGTTGCTGACGGACTGAGAGAGGAAGTTTGTTCCAGGAGAGTGGACCAGAAACAGAGAAGGCTCGTGGACCATAGGTAGTGAGCTTAGTTTATGATATGACCAAAGACATAGACAGGGAAACAGGGTAGGTCGCACTTTGTGATATTATCACGGGGGGGGGGGGGGGGGGGATGGTTCTCCTCCATCTGTCAAGGGAGGGAATTTTGGGTTTTGGTTTGGAATTTGGGGGATGGTTGTGAGGTTGCCTCTCTGTATAGAGATCAAACACAACGAGAAGGAGAAAGGCAATAGAAACGCATTAAGCATACTAGCAATAAGTTTCAAAAGCAGTCCACACATGGCATTACAATTCAATATAGTTTCTTTAATTAACCATATTCAACTGAAAGCATAATCATTCATCCTCTTATTCTTATTGCCAACGTCCTAAAGCAATCCTACTTCTTTGCCTATCAGCCCTAAACCCTACATTGAAATAAAATATCAACGTACCTTCACTACATGTTTCTGGCAAAGGCTCAGTACCTCTGCCAAATTGAGTGGCCCATCTCCTAACACAGCCGTGACTGACTGACCGTTCTGTCTCTCTGTGTCTGTCTCTCTGTGTCTGTATTCTCTGTGGGTCTGTGTTCTCCATGAGTCATTTCTGCAATAATATGATCATAGATGTGGATAGGGAGACAGGCAGCTCGCTCTATCACACCCTGTGATACGGTATGGATCTGGAGACAGTAAACTAGCTCTGTTAAACTTTGTGATATGATCATAGACATGGATGGGGAGACATGCAAGTAGCCCTGTCGACTCTGTGATATGATCATAGATATGAATAGGGAGGCAGGCAACTGGCTCTGTTAAACTTTGTGATATGATCATAGACATGGATGGGGAGACATGCAAGTAGCCCTGTCGACTCTGTGATATGATCATAGATATGAATAGGGAGGCAGGCAACTGGCTCTGTTAAACTTTGTGATACGATCATAGACATGGATGGGGAGACATGCAAGTAGCCCTGTCGACTCTGTGATATGATCATAGATATGAATAGGGAGGCAGGCAACTGGCTCTGTTAAACTTTGTGATATGATCATAGACATGGATGGGGAGACATGCAAGTAGCCCTGTCGACTCTGTGATATGATCATAGATATGAATAGGGAGGCAGGCAACTGGCTCTGTTAAACTTTGTGATACGATCATAGACGTGATAAAGAGAGAGGCAACTAACCCTGTCGACTCTGCGATTTGATCATAGACATGGATAGTGAGACAGGCAACTACCTTTGTCGCAAGCTAGGACAAGATCACGGACATGCATAGGGGAGACAGGCATCTGGCTCTATCGTACTCTGGGAAATGGTCGGCCATAGACGTAGATAGGCAGACATGCAACTAGGTGTCACCTTTCATGATATAATCACAAACAGGGATATAGAGCATTGCAAACAGACATGTGACACTATGTGATATCTTCATAGACATGGGATGAGGAACAGACAATTACTCTTTTGCATTTTATATGATCATAGATATGGATAGGGAGACAGGCAGCTAGTTCTGTCGCCATCCGGGATAAAATGATGGACATGCACAGAGGGAAAGGCATCTGGCTGTACCGTACTTTGAAATGTGGTTGCCCATAGACATGGATAGGGAGACAGGCAACTTTAGCTCTGTCAAACTTTTGTGATATGATCATAGACATGGATAAAGAGACCTCTGTGGACTCTATGATATGATCATATACATGATTGAGAGACAGGCAACTAGCCCTGTCGAGTCTGTGTTATGATCATAGATATAGATAGGGAGACAGGCAACTAGCTGTGCCACACTATTGTGATATGATCATAGATATGGATAGGGAGACATCACAAAGCTCTATCACATTTTGTTTTATCAACATAGGTAGCGAGACAGACAACTAGCCTTGTTGACGCTGTGTTATGAACATAGATATAGATAGGGAGGGAGGCAACTAGCCTTGCCGTATTTTGTGATATGATTATAGACATGGGCAGAGAGATAGGCAACTAATTCTTTCACAATCAGTGAGAAGATCACAGACATGGGTAGGGAGACAGGCAACTCGCTCTGTCATATTATGTGATACATCATAGACATGGATTGGAGAAAGGACAACTACTCTATCACACTTTATGATGTGATCATAGATATGAATAGCGAGACAACCAACTAGCTCTGTCACACTATGTGATATGATCATACACACGAATAATGCGACAGACAGCTAGGTCTATCACACATAGTGATATGATCATAGATATGGATAGGGAGACAGGCACCTAGCTCACTCACACAGAGTGATGTGATCATAGACAGGGCCAGGGAAGCAGACGACTATCTCTGTCACACTCTATCATATGAACATAGACATGAAAAGGGAGACAGGCAACTAGCTCTGTCACACTATGTGATATGGACATAGATATGGATAGGGAGACAGACAAGTAATTCTGTCACATCCTCTGTTATGATCAGAGACATGAAAATGACTCTATCGCACTTTATGATATAGTCTTAGATAGGGATAGGAAGACAAGCAACTAGCTCTGCCTTACTGTGTGATATGATCATAGACATGGATAGCTAGACAGGCAACTAGCTCTATCAAATTCTGTGATATGATCATAGACACAAATAAGATGACATGCAGTTAGGTTATCACACACTGTGATATGATAACACGCACAGACACACACACACACACACACACACACACACACACACACACACACACACAAACACAGACATACACACACACACAGACACAGACAGACAGACAAACAGACACACAGACACAGACACACAAACACACACAAACACATACGCACACACACACACTAATAATAATAATAATAATAATAATAATAATGATAATAATAGTAATGAACTGTAGATTCTAGATTTGTGCTGCAACAAATTACTGTGTGCTTCAGTCCACCACAAAACACAACCCAAAACACAACCCAAAACACAACCCAAAACACAACCTAACAACTCAACACGATCCACAAAAACACGCCACCAGCGCTGGAGGACTGCAAAAGTGAGCATTAAATGACAGGACTATTGGAAAAGAAACGTTTTGAGATTAGATTTCAATGAGCACAATGACGGACTGTGTCGAACAATGACAAGCCGAGAGTTCCAGATTTTAACAGCAGAGGAAATGAAAGCCAAGTCACCAAGGTTTGTCTCTTTCAAGTCTCGGGAGACAAAGAGTTCTGTCATCATCAGCAGCAGAATGGAAAGGTCAAGAGCGAGCCTAGATTTCCAAAAGTTCTCATCATCAGGAGCCTTGCCACATGGCGTTGGCGATCATAAACTTCCATATGTCTTTATCTCTTGTTGCCTCAATCATCTCCTCCACCCTCTTTGTCTTCAGCCACTCTGCAAGTCCGTCTAGTATCTTCTCCCTGGGTCTACTTGGTGCTCTCTTTCTCTCCAGCTTTCCCGTTGTGACCAGGTGTTACAAATCCCCTTTCCTCATAAAAGGGCCCATAAATGTTGCCTGTCTTTTCCTAATCTTCCTTATGAATGATCTACTTGTGTCTGCCTCCATCAAGACTGTCTCGTTTGTTTTCTTTGCTGTCCATGGAACTCTCAACATTCTTTCTAGAAACAACATCTCGGCTGCCTCAATCTTGTTCTGGCTTTGGAAGAACTGTACGATAAGAAAATGCCCAAAATTGAAGCAGAAGTAGACTTGAGAGAAAAATCGTTTCATCTTGGTCAATGGTATACATATGGAAGCAAACTATCACCACATAAATACAATATTAACAAGAAGCAGCAACCTTCCATGGGTATACCAGGAGCTCTTCCAGTGTAAATAGCCTCCCCTCCTGAAAATTTTATGTGCTGGAAGTTTTTTTTTTCTTTTCAGTCTTTGTATCTGCCTTGTTCCTTTGCTTTCTGTCGTTCCTTCTGTCATTTTCTGCCTTGTTCCTTTGCTTTCTGTCGTTCCTTCTGTCATTTTCTGCCTTGCTGGTCCGTTCACCTGAATGTGCTCTACGAAGTCTTACGTATTTTTTTTATTAGGGTTGATAAGTGGATACTTGTATCGTTTGTATTTTTGGCTCTAAATAAATGTGATGTGCTGAAGCAATTTTAGATAATTCACACCTTGTTGTTATAGACGTTTTACTGTCTTTGGTTATGTGCATTTGTGTTTATGGTGGATTTGTTGTTGTTGTTGTTGTTGTTGTTTGTTTGTTTGTTTGTTTGTTGTGTGTGTGTGTGTGTGTGTTGTGTGTGTGTGTGTGTTTGTGTGTGTGTGTGTGTGTGTGTGTTGTGTGTGTGTGTGTGTTTGTGTGTGTGTGTGTGTGTGTGTGTTTGTGTTTGTGTGTGTGTATGTATGTGTGTGTATGTGTGTGTGTGTGTGTGTGTGTGTGTGTGTGTGTTGTGTGTGTGTGTGGTGTGTGTGTGTGTGTGTGTGTGTGTGTGTTCGTTCGTTCTTTGATTTAACGTCTTTTCACTGTAAGTGATATTAGACGGGGGAAGGGGGGGGGGAGGGGAATTAAAAAAAAAAGTATAAATAAAATAAAATGGAGAACGATAGTTGGGCGGAGTGTGTGTGTGTGTGTGTGTGTGTGTGTGTGTGTGTGTGTGTGTGTGTGTGTGTGTGTGTGTGTGTGTGTGTGTGTGTGTGTGTGTGTGTGTGTGTGTGTGTGTGTGTGTGTGTGTTTTCTAACCCTCTTGTGATAAATTTTACGGAATGGTTAACGCCACGGGTATATCCTTAGATTATATGACTGAATGCATTTAGAAAAAGCCCAACAACGTCTAACGTACTTTCTGTCCGGATTGATAACTGGATACACGCATCAGCTGTATTTTTTGGCTCTAATGTGATGTGAACGGTCATTTCATCAGACGGCAGATGCACATCGGAAATAGCTGGCAGATTCGGCCAAGCCAGAACAGCATTCAAGAAGATGACAAGCATTCTTACCAACAAATGCCTATCAATTAACATCAGAAAGAGAGTCCTTAATGTTATATAGAACCAATACTGTTGTACGGATGCGAGGCGTGGACATTCAGCAAGCAAAGCCAGAGCAAGATTGAGGCAGCCGAGATGTGGTTTCTAAGAAGAATGTTGAGAGTTCCATGGACAGCAAAGAAAACAAACGAGACAGTCTTGATGGAGGCAGACACAAGTAGATCACTCATAAGGAAGATTAGGAAAAGACAAGCAACATTTATAGGCCATTTTATGAGGAAGGGGGATTTGGAGCACCTGGTCACAACGGGAAAGCTGGAGGGAAAGAGAACACCAGGTAGACCCAGGGAGAAATGCTGGACGGACTTGCAGAGTGGCTGGGGATGAGGAGGGTGGGGGAGATGCTAGGGGCAACGAGAGATAGAGATGGTTGGAAGTCCATGGTCGCCAACGCCATGCAGCAGGGCACCTGATGATGATGATGATGATGATGATGATGATGATGATGAATGTAATGTGATGTGCAGAAACAATCTTAGGTAATTTTGGTAACTTTTTCATGGATGTTTTAGTGTCCATAGTTATGTACTTTGTGTTCAGGTTTTTTAAAACCCTCTGCTGACAAATTGCAAGGAATTGTCAAGGAAACGGGCATATCCTTAGATTACGTGAAGGGATACATTACTATCTGTGACCTCCCACCACGAAATCAGTCTTAACTCGCAGTCAGTCGAACAGCACTAGGAGCTGAAAAGGTGACTGGGGGTCTATCTGGGGTGTTTTGACTTTTTCTCAAAATTGATTTCTGTAGACTATAACCTATCCCCCACAGAAATTTTTTTTCTTGAAAAATTATTATTAATCAATTTAAAATGGTATTTTAATGCACTGATCGCAGCAGAAAGTACGCAATTTCTTGCCAAAAGTATCTATTTTTGTCTCTTATTATGAACTGTAACCTGTACAGTACCCCCACATGTAATGTACTGACAGAAAGCTCTTTGGTGCACCTTTTAGATAATGACAGCTAAAATTAGAAACAAACTGCGTCAAAACCACCAAATAAAGAAATTTAAGGAAAATGTGTAGGAGAGTACATAAAAACTTTAGAGGCCATTTTCTCAAAATGGCCATCATACAACTTAATGACTTTAAACATACATAACTTCTACATTTTTTTTGAGTACAAGCTTTATTCAAGTACCAAAAAATCAGCAGGATGTACCCTTTCCAGTGATATGTATATCTCAAAATACCCAAAATGCTAGTTAAGACTGATTTCGTGCTGACAGGTCACATTTATATTTACTTTTCTTTTCCATTTTACTTTTTTCCAGGGTACATTTTGCAATGGCTATAAGCCTGATAGGGGTCTGTGAGGTCGAACTGGTTTAACTCTTTGACTCCAGCACCCTACACACTATCTGCAAAACCTTAACCCTTTGACTCCCTCATCCTATCCTGGTGGATAGGTTGAGTGAGTCAAAAGTTGTTTTTGCTTTGCTAGCATGGTTGACATACCGGGCACTGGTGGACAAGGTGCAGGAGTCAAAGGGTTAAACAATAAGACTAAGAATAGGTATTTCAAGCAGCGATCTTTAGCTTGTCTCAACATTATTTGAGGAATCATAATCATCATCAGGTGCCTCGCTGCATGGCGTTGGCAATCATTGACTTCCATCTGTCTCTATATCTTGTTGCCTCAAGCATCTCTTCCACCCTCCCTGTCTTCAGCCACTCTGCTAGTCCGTCTAGTATCTTCTCCCCGGGTCTACCTGGTGCTCCCTTTCCCTCCAGCTTTCCCGTTGTGACCAGGTGCTCCAATTCCCCTTTCCTCATAAGATGGCCTATAAATGATGCCTGTCTTTTCCTAATCTTCCTTATCAATGATCTTCTTGTGTCTGCCTCCATCAAGACTGTCTCGTTTGTTTTCTTTGCTGTCCATGGAACTCTCAACATTCTTCTTAGAAACCACATCTCGGCTGCCTCAATCTTGTTCTGGCTTTGTTTGTTGACTGTCCACGCCTCGCATCCGTACAACATTATTGGTTCTATATAACATTCAAGAACTCTCTTCCTGATGTTAATTGATAGGCATTTGTTGGTAATAATGCTTTTCATCTTCTTGAATGCCGTGTTGGCTTGGCCGATTCTGCTGGTTATTTCTGATGTGCGTCTGCCGTCTGGTGAAATGATCGTTCCCAGGTATTTAAACTTATCAACCTGTCTTAAGGTTGTGCCGTTTGCTATTATTTTGCATGAGGTATTTGAGGTATAAATCATTAATTCGACAAAACAAACAAAAATCGTTATAATCAGACAAAACAAGCAAAAATCTTTGCTGAGGTTTCAGGGACTACGAGCTCGTTGAGTTGCCAATCTACCTGTTGTTGTCTGTGGTTTTGACCTCTCAGACTCTCAAAGTCTTCATCAGTCAAAGGAGTGAGATGGACTCGGGTCTCACTCTCTACCTTAGAATCTTTCAACTTCCCATTCAACACCACTTTTGGTGTTGTTGGGTTTTTTTTTCCAAACAATGGTGCTTGGTAACTTTACAGAACTGTTACCTGAATGAAAACACTATATTTTGTTGTCACTGAAGATTTCGAAAGAAGGGAATGAAGATTCTTCCAATTTCTCACGTGTTGTCTGTTCTTTTTTTTAATTTTTTATCTTTTAATCGGAATTCAGATTAATACTGGGTGTCTTCTCAAACACTGATGTAAGGTAATTTCTAATTTCATATCATTCTTGTCTGAATGAAGACATTTTCATTTTGTT
Organism: Monoplex corrugatus; assembly: GCA_030674185.1. Lineage (NCBI taxonomy): Eukaryota > Metazoa > Mollusca > Gastropoda > Littorinimorpha > Ranellidae > Monoplex > Monoplex corrugatus. Next base: position 4,243,814 of record JAPXFY010000022.1, on the reverse strand, counting down.
GTTACTGGAAAGGATACTGGGAAAAGTCCATAAGCAAGTCCCTCAAACGTTGATTTTTTCCCTTCATCATATCATCATCATCATCGTCATCGTCGTCGTCGTCGTCGTCGTCGTCATCGTCATCATCATCATCATCACCACATCATCATCATCATCATCATCATCATCATCATCATCATCATCATCATCATCATCATCATCATCATCATCATCATCATCATCATCATCATCATCATCATCATCATCATCATCATCATCATCATCATCATCATGTACCCTGCCGCATGGCGTTGGCGATCATGGCTGTACACACGAATCTATCCCTTGTCGCTGCAAGTGCACCTTCCGCCCTCTTCGTCCTCAGCCACCCTGCAAGTCCGTCCAATATTTTCTCCCTGGGTCTACCTGGTGTTCTCTTTCCCTCCAGCTTTCCTATTGTGACCAGGTGCTCTAATTCCCCTTTCCTCATAAAATGTATAAAATGTTGCCTGTCTTTTCTAATTTTCTTTATCGATGATCTTCTTGTGTCTGCCTTCTTCAAGACTGTCTCGTTTGTTTTCTTTGCTGTCCTTGGAACTCTCAGCATTCTTCTTAGAAACCACAATTCCAGCTGCCACAATTTTGTTCTGGCTTTTTTTCTTTGGCTTCATAGAATTCTGCTCTTCATGTTCTTTCGTTCGTAGTCTTGCATGGTCAAGCCATATCTACTAGTAATAGTACTACCATCACCACCACCATTAAAACTACTACTACTGCTATGATTATTACTACTGCTGCTGCTACTACTACTACTACTACTACTATTACTACTGCTACTAACGGTGATGACGATGATAATGATGTTCTTTAAATTGTGAGGTTTAAAATGTCAAAGGTATTCAGGTTTCTTGTAGTACAGACGGAAGACTAACAAAATGTCAAGAAACGTAGAACATAATAGTGGGGAGATGACTCACAATCATTACACGCGGTGTTAGCTGGTTGTTCCCCTTCTCTCAAAGTCTTTTTTTTAAATGTTTTTTTCTATCATTTACAATGTGATCCATTTTCTACGCTTTTTTTTCAGGAAATTTTAGAGTTACGATGGAAATGTGATTTATATTTAAGTTAAATGTTTTTTTCGGAAAATTTTAGAAGTTCTCACTTGTGATTTAAGTAACGGTACTTGAAACGAGGAATTGTTTTTCCTAATTAAAAGAATATCATCTGGCCTTTTTTTGGGAGGGCTCAGTTTGGAAAGTTTAGAAGTTGTCATTCAAATGTGGCTTAGTGTAACTGTATTCGAGGCATCAGGTATCGTTAAAATCAGGTGAATGTTTTCTTGTGTATCGTCTGCTTGAAAATCACTTGTATGGGCGAGATTGTTATAATAGCAACTTATTCTGAGTTCTGTTTCTCCTTCTGTCCTCCCCCTCCTTAGAAAGTTCTGGAATTGGCATTTACATGTGATTTCAGTGATTATGTTTGATACTTTATTTTCTTTGAAAAAAATCACGTTGTTCGGAAAATCATCTCTTTTGGGAAAAGATACTTGTGCTGGTAATTTAAAGTCAATCTTTATGTTATGCCTATTGCGTAATTTTGGTGTCGGTATTCCTACACTGAATATTTTGGCTCACCAACACACCATCAAACCTTTTGCCTAATATTTTGGCTCACCAACACACCATCAAACCCTTTGCCTAATATTTTGGCTCACCAACACACCATCAAACCCTTTGCCTAATGTTTTGGCTCACCAACACACCATCAAACCCTTTGCCTAATATTTTGGCTCACCAACACACCATCAAACCCTTTGCCTAACATTTTGGCTCACCAACACACCATCAAACCCTTTACCTAATATTTTGGCTCACCAACACACCATCAAACCCTTTGTCGAACATTATGGCTCACCAACACACCATCAAACCCTTTGCCT
>JAPXFY010000022.1:4231890-4236890 GCA_030674185.1 Monoplex corrugatus | reverse complement strand
AAAAGGCAGTGAACGAAAAGAAAGAAAAATACAAAATTTATTTAGCAAACAGGTCACCTGAAAATCATACAGCGATGAAAAGTGCCAACATTAAGTGTAACAGAATCATAGAGCAAGCCAAAGAACAACACTGGACATCTTTTTGTAAATGTGAAGTAAATAACCACAAAGACACGATAAAGATTTGGGAAAAACTAAAATTAATGAAAAACGGGATTAAGTTGCCATCAATTCCAGTAAAGCTAGAAAATAACCCTATTCCTAGCTCATTGGAAAGAGCAGAAGCTTTTGCAGACGTGTTTGCTGAGGCCTGTCGTGTAGAAGGACTCCCTGTCTCTGATAGAAATTATAGGGAACGAGATGAAAAGAAAGATGTATATAAGGACCCTGCCTCTGACAATACTCACTACATAAATGCATCACTCACACTTCAAGAATTAAAAGATGCCATTCAGTCCCTTCCAAGTAAAAAAACGTCAGTTGGACTAGATGCAATTTCCAATGAGATGCTGAAAAATTTACCAGAAAATTTTATAATCTTGCTACATGACATATTTCAAAAATGCTGGAATAGTGGGATAATGCCTAACAACTGGAAAGAAACAATAGTGGTTCCTGTATTAAAACCAGGTAAATGTAATACCGATTTGAAAAACTACAGGCCAATTGCATTAACATCACATGTATGTAAACTAATGGAGAAAATAATCTTAAAGAGACTGATGCACTATTGTGAAAAGAATAAAATAATATCAGTAAATCAGGCAGGATTTCGAAAAGGCAGGTCACCAGTAGAGATCCTAACAAAGCTAACTACTAATATAAAACAACAATTTGCAAGACGTCAATGTGTTTTAGCTACATTTTTTGATATAACGAAAGCATACGATCAAGTGTGGCACTCCCGATTGTTATTCAAATTTAAAAGTATTGGGCTGACAGGTCACATTTTTGGCTATGTTAAGTGTTTCTTAGAAAACAGAGTATTTCAAACGAGGATTGAAAATGTATATTCCACGAAACGAATTCTTCAAATGGGTATCCCTCAGGGATCCGTTATAGCTCCCCTTCTTTTCATGATATTAATGCATGACTTACCCAGTAAAGTATCTAAGCATGTAGTTTTAGCTCAATATGCTGACGATTTATGCATGTGGATGCTGGTAAATATGAAAAAGAAAACTCCTTTGCGCTGTATCAATTATACACGCAAATGCTACCAATTAGAACTTGATAAAATAGCGCGATACATGGTAGAAAATGGGTTACATCTATCCCTGGAAAAAACAAAAATAGTTTTATTTAATAATGGAGCTAACCCAGTAAATATTCCCACTTTCAAACTGGAGATACTCTTCTTCAGTTTAACGAGTCGATTAAATTCTTAGGAGTTTTCCTTACAGCAAAATTATCTTGGAATCAGCATATTGAATACTTATTAACCAAAGCTCAAAAAAGTTTAAATTTCATAAAAATAGTTCGCAAACAGACATGGGGTCAAGATTCATCAACACTTGTTCATCTTTGTAAATCGCTTGTTAGATCTAAATTAACCTATGCTCAAGAAATCTTCTTCAGTGCACCGAAACACTTACTAAAAAAACTGCAGAGCATAGATTGTAAAGGTTTCAAACTTGCACTGGGTCTTCCAATGCATGCTTCCTGTCTTCGGACATATAATGAAATCAAACTGTTGCCACTTGATGAGCAAAGGAAAGTCGCTTCTACTAAATTTTTGTTAAGAAACACTACCGTAGAAAACATCTCAGAAACAGAAATTAAACTGAGATCAGATACCGACTTTCCAAAACGAGCTAAATCAATATCTTCACAGGTCACACTTGCAACATACACATCTGACGTCATGAAAGGCTCAGGAATTGATCTAGACGTAGATCCTGTATCTATACGACCTTCCTTTTCGCCAGTACCCAGTTGGGAACTCCAAAGAGCACGATTTGACGTACACCACACTAATTTAAAAAAAGGAGACAATATAAACTTACTGGCAAGTCAGGTTAAATGTCATATAAACGACGTATATTCTGATCATTTGAAAATTTACACTGATGGGTCAGTAATTGAAAGAAAAGCAGGCTCAGCGTTTTTAATACCTGCTCTCAAAATTGAAAAATCTTTCTACATAGGACTTGATAAATCTATCTTTACAGCTGAACTCTTTGCAATATTAATGGCTTTAAACTTTCTGATAAGTCTTCCTAGGACAATTTTTCAGATACTTCTTTGCGTTGATTCAAAATCAGTACTTCAGGCTCTTGAATTATCAAAATTACAAACAAGATCAGAAATGATTCTGGAAATAAGTCACTTGATTCATAATTTATCTTTAAGAGGCACTGATATTACTTTCTGCTGGATACCTTCTCATAGTTCTTTTAGTTATAATAATAAAGTTGACAGGGCTGCCAAACGGGGAGCTAATAACTCACCAGATTCAAACTATATCCAGCTTTCTCTCTCGTTGCACGAAAATTACACTTTAGTGGACAACTACGTCTGGAAGCAGTTCCAATTAAAACATAAAAAGTATGATAAATGTCACATGAACTTTGAAGTTAGCAAAATACTTAAGCAGCTTCATGCCAGCAGAACTATACAGTCCCTTATGTACAGATGGAAACTTGATGCATTCAAAACAAAATATACCAATAACATAGTGTGTCTGTGTGGAAAGACGATAACACATAGTCATATTCTTTCTTGCGTTAGGGTAAAACGACATATTCCAACACTATCTGTGAGTACAGTTTCTGACATATTTGCCTCATCATCATTACTGTATGAATTTTTTGTTAGCCTGTCAAAAAGTCCTATAGCGAATTACCTTTAAAATGTTATTTCACTTGTTCACTGTTATGGTTAGTCAATTATTAGTTTTATTTTTTCTTCATTTCTTCCAGATATTTACTAATTTTGTTTGTTAGTTTGTTTGTTTAAATCGATAATTATGGTAACGTTATTTGTTAGTTTTACCTTCCCCTCTTCAAAACAGTTGTTTTCTGGATCATCTTTTCTCAAATTCAAAATTGACAATTTTCAAATATCCTCTTCACTCCTCTATCACTCCCCTACCTTTTTTTTTGTTTTTTTTGTCTAAAATCACTTTAGTGAATAGACATTAAATCAAAGACCACCACACACACACAGAGTCTCGTTTTCTCTTTCACATTCTCTCTCTCTCTTTCTCTCTCTCTCTCTCTTCTTTCTCTCTCTCTGTGTCTCTGTCTCTCTCTTCTCTCTCTCTTCTCTTCTCTCTCTTCCTCTTCTATCCCTTCATCTCCTCACTCCCGCTTTTATCTCATGATACTGCAGTGTCTGTCAATATCGTTTTCATTTTTACTGTCTTCAAGGCATCTTCCGCCTTTGTCATTACCTTCAAAGTTAACAGCCACCAAAAACAGGAGTCTCGCAAGATGAAACATGACCTGATGTCGTTATCTATTACTTTTAGGTACAAGAGACAAGAGAGGAGATGGAGAGATGAGCAGAGTTTAGAGAGAAGGACATAGAAGAGGTGAGACAGCGAGAGAGAGAGAGAGGCAGAGGGAGAGACAGAGAGAGTGAGAAAGATGACGAGAGCGTAGAGTACAGGAAAGAAAGAAAGAAAGAGAGAGAGAGAGAGAGAGGGAGAAGCAGCAACAGACAGAAGACAGAGATGGGAGAGAGAGAATGTGGAGAGAGAGAAATGAGGAGAAGAGAGAGAAAGAGAGAGGAGAGAGAGAGACAAACAGACAGACAGACGATAGGAGAGAGAGAAGAGAGAGGGAGAGAGAGAGTGGAGAGAGAGATGTGGAGAGAGAGAGATAGAGAGAGAGAGAGAGAGAGGAGACAGACAGCAGACCGACAGACGAGGAGAGAGAGAAAGAGAGAGAGAGAAGAGATGTGGAGAGAGAGAAATGTGGAGAAGAGAGAGAAGAGAGAGAGAAGAGAGAGACAGAGACAGAAGACCGAAGGAGAGAGAGAGAGAGAAAGAGAGAGAGATGGAGAGAGAGATGTGGAGAAGAGAGAGAAGATGAGAGAGAGGAGAGAGAGAGAGCAGACAGAGACAGAGAGAGAGAGGAGAAGAGAGAGAGAAGAGGAGTAGGAGGAGAATGTGGAGAGAGAGAGAAGAGAGAGACAGAGACAGAGACAGAGAGGCGAGAGAGAGAGAGAGAAAGAGAGAGATGGAGAGAGAGATGTGGAGAGAGAGAAATGTGGAGAGAGAGAGAGAGAGAGACAGAGAGAGAGAGAGAAGAGACAGAGAGAGACAGAGACAGAGACACAGAGCGAGAGAGAGAGAAGAAAGAGAGATGGAGAGAGAGAGAGAGAGAGAGAGGAGAGAGAGAGAGAGAGAGAGAGAGAGAGAGAGTTAGAGAGAGAAGAGAGAGATTTCGTTTTGTTTTGTTTTTATGTTTTGCCTTGTTTCGTTTTTGTTTTCTTTTGTTAATCGTCTCTCATGTAACTTGCGCAATGTTTACTTTCTGTGGAACTATCCCCCCCCCCTCTCTCTCTCTTTCTGTCCGTCTGTCAGTCTCTGTTGTGTATGTGTGTGTGTGTGTGTGTTTGTGTGTGTGTGTGTGTGTGAGAGAGAGAGAGAGAGAGAGAGAGAGTGTGTGTGTGTGTGTGTGTGTGTGTGTTAGTGTGTGTGTTGTGTGTGCGTTAGTGTGTGTGTGTGTGTGTACGCGTGTGTTTTGTAATAGTTCTACACATTCAGGCTTTAAAGGTTGGGCGTGAAAATGTCAAATGTTGCGACTTCATAAATCAATATATGACGCATGTACCCTTGTGGTCCATTTTCAAGACAACAACAATCACCATCAAAAACAAAATAAAATATAACAAAACAAAACAAACGAACGACACAAAACAAGACCAAAAAAAAAAAAAAAAAAAAGCAAATGACACAAAACAAACAAAACAAAAGAAAACAAACACACAAAAAAAACAAAACAAAACAAAAGAACGACATAACAAAACAGAACGAAGCTAAACAAAACAAA
>JAPXFY010000022.1:4214390-4219390 GCA_030674185.1 Monoplex corrugatus | reverse complement strand
CTCTCTTTCTCTTCTCCCTCTGTGTCAGTCTCTCTCTCCCTCTGTGTCAGTCTCTCTCTCTCTGTCTGTCTGTCTGTCTGTCCGTCTGTCTCTCTGTCTGTCTGTCTGTCTCTCTGTCTGTCTCTCTGTCTCTGTCTCTCAGTGAGGGGTGGTATACGTTTTGAAATGGTTACAATTCTGATATGGCTCTGCGAAGTCGGCTGAGTTTTAAGTAAAGAGTAACAATCACTCTAACAATAACAATAACAATAACAATAACAATGACAATGACAATAACAATAACAATAACAATAACACTGACACTGACACTGACACTGACACTAACACTAACACTAACACTAACACTAACACTCATCATCATCATCATCATCAGGTGCCCTGCCGCATGGCGTTGGCGACCATGGACTTCCAACCATCTCTATCTCTCGTTGCCTCCAGCATCTCCCCCACCCTCCTCATCCCCAGCCACTCTGCAAGTCTGTCCAGCATTCTCTCCCTGGGTCTACCAGGTGCTCTCTTTCCCTCCAGCTTTCCCGTTGTGACCAGGTGCTCCAAATCCCCTTCCTCATATAAATGTTGCTCGTCTTTTCCTAATCTTCCTTATGAGTGATGTACTTATGTCTGCCTCCATCAAGACTAGCACTAACACTAACACTAACACTAACACTAACACTAACAATAACACTAACACTAACACTAACACTAACACTAACACTAACACCAACAATAACACTAACACTAACACTAACACTAACACTAACACTAACAATAACACTAACAATAACAATGTGTATTGGCACCAGCGGGCATGTTCACACCATCGTTAAAGAAAAAACCACTGAGAAAGAAGAACATGGCTGGGTAAAGCACTGGACAGGACGATCGTCAAAAATTCATGATGAGCAAATTAAACATGGCCAAAACGCTCTCCTGTGATGAAGGCGAGGAACGCAGATACACCACAATGCCTTGCGCTGCCGGCCCAGAATTCCATTTCCGGTAGCCAGGAGACAACCAACACTTGGACGTTGTCATTAGGAAACTAATTATGTCGTTTTGGGCCGACTACAAGGCTCTCTCTCTCTCTCTCTCTCTCTCTCTCTCTCTCTCTCTCTCTCTCTCTCTCTCTCTCTTGTGTCTCTGTCTCCCTGTCTCTGTTCTCTGTGTATGTGTCTCTGTCTCTTTCTCTCTCTTTGTCTTTTTCTCTCTCTGTCTCTGTCTCTCTTTCAATCTCTGTTTTCTCTTTGTTTCTTTCTCTCTCACTCTCTCTTTCTCTCTGTTTCTCTCTCTGTCTCTGTTTCTTTCTCTCTCTCTTTCAATCTATCTTTGTCTCTTTGTTTCTCTGTCTCTCTCTGTCTGTCTGTCTGCCTTTGTATGTCTGTCTCTTTCTCTTTCTCTCTCTGTCTCTTTCTCTTTCTCTCTCTGTCTCTCTTTCAATCTCTTTCTCTTTTTTCTCTCTCTGTCTCTCTCTGTTTCTCTCTCTCTCTCTCTGTCTATGTCTCTGTCTCTCTCTGTCTCTCTTTCAATCTCTCTCTTTCTCTTTGTTTCTGTCTCTCTCTCTCTCTCCCTCCCTCTCTCTGTCTCTCTGTCTGTCTCTCTGTCTGTCTCTCTGTCTGTCTCTCTGTCTGTCTCTCTGTCTGTTTCTCCTTGTGTCTCCTCCCCTTCTCTCTGTCTGTTCACCAGTTTTATTTACATTAGAGATGAACCCCATCACCCTGCCCTGTGCAATGTTTGTTTTTAATGCTCACTATACTTGTTTTGTCCGATTGTTATGAATCTCTCTGGCACAAACTCACCACTCCAAACACAGGTGAGACTATAAACTGTACAGCGTGCACTCTGAGCACGTTAAAGATCCCACGGCGACAAAAACCAAACCAAACCAAACCAAAGCAAACCAAATCAAACCAAACCAAAACAACAAAAAACAAAACTACAAACAAACAAACAAACAAACAAACAAACAAACAAACAAACGAACAAACAATCAATCAAACAAACAAAAATTGTCCCTGGCGAAATTTGGTAGAAAAAAAAAATCTACTTTAACAGGGAAAAGAGATATACGTATATGTAGAAATAAAAGAATAAAAATGAGTAGCGCTGCAGGTAAGGGTGAGCAGTCCGAATTTCACATGTTAAATCCATAGGAACCTTAAAAAACAACAACAACAACAACAACAATAACAACAAAAAACTTTATTCACTTTTTGCTCCACATCAAACGGAAGTATAAAAAAAAAAAGAAAAAAAAAGAAAAAGGAGAAGAAACAAATACAGGCACACACACACACACACACACACACACACACACACACACACACACACACACACACACACACACACACACACACACACACATACATACACATACACACATACACACATACATGTACACACATACACACATACATGTACACACATACACACACTCTCTCTCTCTCTCACACACAACACACATACAACACACAAACACACACACACACACAACACACACACACACACACACACACACACACACACACACACACACACACACAAAACACACACAAAACACACACACAAAGTCCCGTCCCAGCCTTCATATAAACTCATTGGACACAACGACCTCGCAAACCAACTGGGGGGTGGGGGTGGGGGGTTAGGGGGGACGGGATCCAGACAAAATTCATCCACAGTGGCGTGACTGATGTCATTTCTGACGTCAGATTTCGTGACGTAACCCGCCAATTACGTAGCAGAAAACATCGTCATTAAAAGGCAGGCGTCATTAAGCGTCCAATTTTCTGCAGCCGAAAACACGTCATTAGCTCTTGGACTGATGAAGGGACATCGGAACGGAAAATAACGGATTTAGACCTGAACTGTTTCACTCTGTCTGTCTGTTTGTCTGTCTGTCTGTCTCTGTATCTCTCCCCCTCTCCTCCTCCTCCTCATATACCCTGCTGCATGGCGTTGGCGATCATGGCCCTCCACACGAATCTATCCCTTGTCGCTGCAAGTACATCTCCCATCCTCTCTGTCCTCAGCCACCCTGCACGTCCGTCCGATATTTTCTCCCTGGGTCTATCTGGTGCTCTGTTTCCCTCCAGCTTTCCTACCCCCCCCTTACCTCCCCCACAGTTCTGTAATTTTTTTTAGGATCATTGCACTCAGGGAGGTTACCTTAGTGCTCATCATTTTTTTTCGTCTCATTTTCTACGCCACTTTAATGGCCACAGAAGCTGAAACAGTTTTTATTATGCGATGATGATGATGTTGATGTGAATGACAATCATGATGCTATGGAGTTCCATCTAGGATTAAGACTGCGTGACAGTTTTTTGTACTCTACGCTTACTATCATAATATATCCTGCCGTCAACCAGGCTTGAGAGATACCGACACCTGCGGTGTTGGTCAGAAGATTTGAGTAACACCCTCAATGACGCATCCGTGAAGTGGATGAGACTCGACTGTGTGGTTCCAGTCTTCCCAATAAGCCCATAACACGCTCAAATCTGGGTAGGAGCCGGTTAGAGCCGAAAAATCCCACAATGATTTTTGAAAGTACTGATGGGGATTCGAACCCACAACCTTCCAGTCAGTAGTCCTTTGTGTTGACCACTACACCACGGTGACATGTTTTAAATTCTTCCTCCCATGAAGGGGCAGTTACACGGAATATATCTGTTTACCTTTTTTCTCTGTGTGTCTGATTTTTTTTCCAACCTGTGTTATGTCTGCCTCTATCTGTCTGTCTATCTGTCTGTCTATCTGTCTGTCTATCTGTCTGTCTCTCGAAATGTCAGTTTCTTTTTCTCTTTCTCTTTCATACACACAGACCCCAATTTTCTGTCAACAGAAACCCATATCATTTGCTGTTGGATAAACGAAGGGATGGAGGGATGGAGATCAAAGGAAAACTGTTGAACACTTTCTGCCTGTTTCTCTCTGCGTGTCTGTATGTCATTCTATTATAAATCCCCCCCCCCGCGGGGTTGCCGGGGGTCTTTCGGTGTAAGTGGTATCCCCATCTCCTGGAAATTCTGTGCTGGAAATGTCCTCTTTTCTGTTTCTCTCTTCTTTTTCTTTCTGTCATTTCTTCCTATCATTTTCTGCCTTGCTGGTCCGTTCACCTGTGTGTGTTCGATAAAGTCTTTCGTATTTTTCTCTTAAGACTAATAATTAGGTACATGCATTAAGTGCGTTTTTGGTTCTTGGGGAATGAGATGTGCGGGGAACAATTTTAGGTAATTTATACCCGTTTTCATATATGTTTAAGTGTCCGTAGTTATGTTTAAATATAATATTCAGGTATGTTTTTTCAATCCCTGTGCGATAAATTGCACGGAGTGGTCAATGCCAGGGCTATGTTGTATTATGTGCGCGAATGCGTTGATATGTGTACTTAATTCTTGTTTCCATTTTTTTCCTGTTGAAGTATTGTGTATGTTTTGACACGGTTATAGCCCTGATATGGCTCTACGCGGTCATCATCATCATCATCATCATCATCATCATCATCATCAGGTGCCCTGCCGCATGGCGTTGGCGACCATGGGCTTCCAACCATCTCTATCTCTCGTTGCCCCCAGCATCTCCCCCACCCTCCTCATCCCCAGCCACTCTGCAAGTCCGTCCAGCATTCTCTCCCTGGTTCTAACAGGCGCTCTCTTTCTCTCCAGTTTTCCCGTTGTGACTAGGTGCTCCAAATCCCCCTTCCTCATAAAATGGCCTATAAATGTTGCTTGTCTTTTCCTAATCTTCCTTATGAGTGATCTACTTGTGTCTGCCTCCGTCAAGACTGTTTCGTTTGTTTTCTTTGCTGTCCATGGAACTCTGAACATTCTTCTGAGAAACCCCACATCTCGGCTGCCTCAATTTTGTTCTGGTTTTGCTTGCTGACTGTCCACGCCTCACATCCGTACAGCAGTATTGGTTCTATATAACATTCAATGACTCTCTTTCTGATGTTAATTGATAGGCATTTGTTGGTAAGATTGCTTGGTCTACGCTGT
>JAPXFY010000022.1:4201890-4204390 GCA_030674185.1 Monoplex corrugatus | reverse complement strand
TGTGAACGATCATCGCCAGTACCTAAATCTACCGCATTTATTTCATCATGTGCAATCATTATAAAATTTTCCTCATCGTTAGTTGTGAATATGGCCTCTGTATACTTACCAAGAGGCCCAGACTCTGTGAACACTGAATGGTTAAAACACTTTCAAGATCAGGACGACAAGTGGATAATTGGAGGTGATTTTAATGCACATGCCCCATTTTGGGAAAAGTATTGTACAAACATAACAAGCAACAGGTTGATTGAAAATATTGTAGATTCCAATTTATATTTACTTAACAACGGACACGTTACCCGGATCCCCGATATACCAACCCACAGACCCACAGCTATCGACCTTACTTTAATCTCACCATCCCTAGCCCCAAACGCCACATGGCAAACAGAGGATGACTTGTTGGGATCAGATCACATCCCCATACGTCTTACCCTAAACCATACTACAGAAATAGACGCCATACCACAAGATAGTTTACCCAAGTTTAATTATAAAAACGCTGACTGGATCAGTTTTAAGGCAATCCTTGAAAAGACAAGAACAGATCTATCTGAAGCAATGAACATAAACGAAACGTACGAAGTTTTCTGTAACTCACTCTTAAGGGCTGCTAACATTTCAATTCCAAAACTTACAGTGTCAAAAATAGGAAAACATCATGGAAATGTCTGGTGGAATGAGGACTGTCAAAAGGCAGTGAACGAAAAGAAAGAAAAATACAAAATTTATTTAGCAAACAGGTCACCTGAAAATCATACAGCGATGAAAAGTGCCAACATTAAGTGTAACAGAGTCATAGAGCAAGCCAAAGAACAACACTGGACATCTTTTTGTAAATGTGAAGTAAATAACCACAAAGACACGATAAAGATTTGGGAAAAACTAAAATTAATGAAAAACGGGATTAAGTTGCCATCAATTCCAGTAAAGCTAGAAAATAACCCTATTCCTAGCTCATTGGAAAAAGCAGAAGCTTTTGCAGACGTGTTTGCTGAGGCCTGTCGTGTAGAAGGACTCCCTGTCTCTGATAGAAATTATAGGGAACGAGATGAAAAGAAAGATGTATATAAGGACCCTGCCTCTGACAATACTCACTACATAAATGCATCACTCACACTTCAAGAATTAAAAGATGCCATTCAGTCCCTTCCAAGTAAAAAAACGTCAGTTGGACTAGATGCAATTTCCAATGAGATGCTGAAAAATTTACCAGAAAATTTTATAATCTTGCTACATGACATATTTAAAAAATGCTGGAATAGTGGGATAATGCCTAACAACTGGAAAGAAACAATAGTGGTTCCTGTATTAAAACCAGGTAAATGTAATACCGATTTGAAAAACTACAGGCCAATTGCATTAACATCACATGTATGTAAACTAATGGAGAAAATAATCTTAAAGAGACTGATGCACTATTGTGAAAAGAATAAAATAATACCAGTAAATCAGGCAGGATTTCGAAAAGGCAGGTCACCAGTAGAGATCCTAACAAAGCTAACTACTAATATAAAACAACAATTTGCAAGACGTCAATGTGTTTTAGCTACATTTTTTGATATAACGAAAGCATACGATCAAGTGTGGCACTCCCGATTGTTATTCAAATTTAAAAGTATTGGGCTGACAGGTCACATTTTTGGCTATGTTAAGTGTTTCTTAGAAAACAGAGTATTTCAAACGAGGATTGAAAATGTATATTCCACGAAACGAATTCTTCAAATGGGTATCCCTCAGGGATCCGTTATAGCTCCCCTTCTTTTCATGATATTAATGCATGACTTACCCAGTAAAGTATCTAAGCATGTAGTTTTAGCTCAATATGCTGACGATTTATGCATGTGGATGCAGGTAAATATGAAAAAGAAAACTCCTTTGCGCTGTATCAATTATACACGCAAATGCTACCAATTAGAACTTGATAAAATAGCGCGATACATGGTAGAAAATGGGTTACATCTATCCCTGGAAAAAACAAAAATAGTTTTATTTAATAATGGAGCTAACCCAGTAAATATTCCCACTTTCAAACTGGGAGATACTCTTCTTCAGTTTAACGAGTCGATTAAATTCTTAGGAGTTTTCCTTACAGCAAAATTATCTTGGAATCAGCATATTGAATACTTATTAACCAAAGCTCAAAAAAGTTTAAATTTCATAAAAATAGTTCGCAAACAGACATGGGGTCAAGATTCATCAACACTTGTTCATATTTGTAAATCGCTTGTTAGATCTAAATTAACTTATGCTCAAGAAATCTTCTTCAGTGCACCGAAACACTTACTAAAAAAACTGCAGAGCATAGATTGTAAAGGTTTCAAACTTGCACTGGGTCTTCCAATGCATGCTTCCTGTCTTCGGACATATAATGAAATCAAACTGTTGCCACTTGATGAACAAAGGAAAGTCGCTTCTACTAAATTTTTGTTAAGAAACACTACCGTAGAAAACATCTCAGAAACAGAAATTAAACTGAGATCAGATACCGACTTTC
>JAPXFY010000022.1:4181890-4189390 GCA_030674185.1 Monoplex corrugatus | reverse complement strand
TCAGTTACCGCCTGTCGCCACGAGGAGGCACAACGTAGGGCTTGCTGATAGAGAGGCTTTGTACTGACAGGAAGAGACTTACGCCTTCTGTTCTTCTTTTCGCATAGCTGCTAGCCAGCGGTGTAGGCTGTGAAAGTGAGAGGTGACAAGCACGCAGTCACTAGTCACTAGCCGACACACTAGACGCATCACATCCACCCTCAAACAAACACAAGTACATCACTCATAAGGAAGATTAGGAAAAGACAGGCAACATTTATAGGCCATTTTATGAGGAAGGGAGATTTGGAGCACCTGGTCACAACGGGAAAGCTGGAGGGAAAGAGAGCACTAGGTAGACCCAGGGAGAGCATGCTGGACGGACTTGCAGAGTAGCTGGGGATGAGGAGGGTGGGGGAGATGTTGGGGGCAACGAGAGATAGAGATGGTTGGAAGTCCATGGTCGCCAACGCCATGCGGCAGGGCACCTGATGATGATGATGATGATGATGTATCAGTGTATCATAGAAACAATCTTGGTTACATGTAAATGACATGTGTATCTGCCAAAAGAAGAAGACCCAAGAACACCTGGTGACGAACAATAGAAGGAGAACTTAAGGCCCTGAAAAGCATTTGGTGGTATCATACAGAGGTTAACCGAGAACAAAGGGAAGTCAAGAATCTTCGTTGCTGCCCTCTATTCCAGTGGCATGATGGCCAGTAAGAAAGCAAACCTCTCTTTAATCCTTTCACTACTGTACTCTATCTGTATCTCTCTTTAACCCTTTCACTACTGTACTCTATCTGTATCTCTCTTTAACCCTTTCACTACTGTACTCTATCTGTATCTCTCTTTAACCCTTCACTACTGTACTCTATCTGCCAGCTGCAAAAACTTAACCCTGTCACTCCCTCACTCAGGATAGGGTGAGGAAGGGAAAGGGTTAAGTTTTTGATTCAGGGTAAAGGGAGTGAAATTGTTAAGTTTTTGCTTTACTGTCATATAGTTGACAATGCCGGATGCTGGCGGATAGGGTGAGGGAGTTAAAGGGTTAATTTTTATTTTTTATTTTTAAAATTTTTTTCAGCAGTTAAATGGACAGTTAGGAGTTTGTCTAGACTTTGTTCAAGAGGGATTTATCGCACTCGGACAATTCCATACACGCTCCACCTAAATCTACCAGCAATTATCTGGCAGACTCCTTGAGCCTACGCAAAAGCCTATGCTCTGGCAAGGTCTTAAAATGAGGAGCAGATCAGGTAAGGGGAAACGGGGGGGGGGGGGGGGGAAGGCGGGGAGACCTTATGAACACGAAGCTGACACCAGCAGAATGATGGAAACATTCAGATGGGCAGCAAACAGACCACTCTTCAATACTGTTTGCTGGGACTGAACTCAAGATGTCAGATTCTGAGACAATGGCTCTTTATCAGAAAGAGCCAACCAGCCCGCAAGAGAGAGAGAGAGAGAGAGAGAGAGAGAGAGAGAGAGAGAGACAGAGACAGACAGACAGACAGACAGATAGACAAACAGACACACAGATAGAAGAGAGAGAGAGAGAGAGAGAGACAGAGACAGAGAGACAGAGACAGACAGACAGACAGACAGAGACAGACAGACAGACAGACAGAGAGAGGGTGGGAGAAAGGAAGAAACAGGCAGAGGGACGGAGAGAGAGACAGAGAGATAGAGAAGAGATAGATAGATAGAGAGAGCGAGCGAGAGAGAGAGAGAGACAGAGAGACAGAGAGACAGAGAGACAGAGAGACAGAGATAGACAATTAGTCTATGAGTACCACAGAGCTAGTTGCCTGTCTCTATCCATGTCTATGAGTGTCACAGAGCTAGGTGCCTGTCTCTATCTATGTCTATGAGTACCACAGAGCTAGGTGCCTGTCTATGAGTGCCATAGAGCTAGGTGCCTGTCTCTATCTATGTCTATGAGTACCACAGAGCTAGGTGCCTTTTCTCTATCTATGTCTATGAGTACCACAGAGCTAGGTGCCTGTCTCTATCTATGTCTATGAGTGCCACAGAGCTAGTTGTCTGTCTCTATCTATGTCTATGAGTGCCACAGAGCTAGTTGTCTGTCTCTCTATCTATGTCTATGAGTGCCACAGAGCTAGGTGCCTGTCTCTATCTATGTCTATGAGTGCCACAGAGCTAGTTGTCTGTCTCTCTATCCATGTCTATGAGTGCCACAGAGCTAGGTGCCTGTCTCTCTGTCCATGTCTATGAGTGCCACAGAGCTAGTTGTCTGTCTCTCTATCCATGTCTATGATTGTCACAGAGCTAGTTGTCTGTCTCTCTGTCCATGTCTATGAGTGCCACAGAGCTAGTCTCCTGTCTCTCTGTCCATGTCTATGAGTGCCACAGAGCTAGTTGTCTGTCCCTCTGTCCATGTCTATGATTGTCACAGAGCTAGTCTCCTGTCTCTCTGTCCATGTCTATGAGTGCCACAGAGCTAGTTGTCTGTCCTTCTGTCCATGTCTATGATTGTCACAGAGCTAGTTGTCTGTCTCTCTGTCCATGTCTATGAGTGCCACAGAGCTAGTCTCTGGTCTCTCTGTCCATGTCTATGAGTGCCACAGAGCTAGTTTCTTGTCTCTCTGTCCATGTCTATGAGTGCCACAGAGCTAGTTGTCTGTCTCTCTGTCCATGTCTATGAGTGCCACAGAGCTAGTTGTCTGTCTCTCTGTCCATGTCTATGAGTGCCACAGAGCTAGTTGTCTGTCTCTCTGTCCATGTCTATGAGTGCCACAGAGCTAGTTGTCTGTCTCTCTGTCCATGTCTATGAGTGCCACAGAGCTAGTTGTCTGTCTCTATCCATGTCTATGAGTGCCACAGAGCTAGTTGTCTGTCTCTCTGTCCATGTCTATGAGTGCCACAGAGCTAGTTGTCTGTCTCTCTGTCCATGTCTATGAGTGCCACAGAGCTAGTTGTCTGTCTGCCCATGTCTATGAGTGCCACAGAGCTAGTCTCCTGTCTCTCTGTCCATGTCTATGAGTGCCACAGAACTAGTTGTCTGTCTCTCTGTCCATGTCTATGAGTGCCACAGAGCTAGTTGTCTGTCTCTCTGTCCATGTCTATGAGTGCCACAGAGCTAGTTTCCTGTCTCTCTGTCCATGTCTATGAGTGCCACAGAGCTAGTTGTCTGTCTCTCTGTCCATGTCTATGAGTGCCACAGAGCTAGTTGTCTGTCTATCTGTCCATGTCTATGAGTGCCACAGAGCTAGTTGTCTGTCTCTCTGTCCATGTCTATGAGTGCCACAGAGCTAGTTGTCTGTCTATCTGTCCATGTCTATGAGTGCCACAGAGCTAGTTGTCTGTCTCTCTGTCCATGTCTATGAGTGCCACAGAGCTAGTTGTCTGTCTCTCTGTCCATGTCTATGAGTGCCACAGAGCTAGTTGTCTGTCTATCTGTCCATGTCTATGAGTGCCACAGAGCTAGTTGTCTGTCTCTCTGTCCATGTCTGTGAGTGCCACAGAGCTAGTTGTCTGTCTTTTTGTCTATGTCGATGATGTAGAAGAGCTTGTCGCCCATCTCCCTCTCTATGTCTATGATTGTCACAGACCTTGTCGCCTATCTCCCTATCTATGTCTATGAGTGTTACAGAGCTTGTTGTCTGTCTCCCTATCCATGTCTATGATGTGACAGATGTTGTTGCCTCTCTCCCTATCTATGTCTATGAGTGTTACAGAGCTTGTTGTCTGTCTCCCTATCCATGTCTATGATGTGACAGATGTTGTTGCCTCTCTCCCTATCTATGTCTATGAGTGTTACAGAGCTTGTTGTCTGTCTCCCTATCTATGTCTATGAGTGTCACAGATCTTGCTGTCTGTCTCCTATCCATGTCTTTGATTGCCATAGAGCTTGTTGTCTGTCTGCTATCCATGTCTTTGAGTGTCACAAAGCTAGTTGCTTGTCTCCCTATTCATGTCTTTGAGTGTGACAGGGCTTGATGCCTGTCTTCCTATCCATGTCTTTGAGTGTTACAGAGCTTGTAGTCTGTCTCCATATTCATGTCTATGATGTGACAGATCTTGTTGTCTGTCTCCATATCCATGTCTTTGATTGTCACAGAGCGTGTTGTCTGTCTCCATATCCATGTCTTTGAGTGTGACAGGGCTTGTTGCCTGTCTCCCTATTCATGTCTTTGAGTGTGACAGGGCTTGTTGCCTGTCTCCCTATTCATGTCTTTGAGTGTGACAGGGCTTGTTGCCTGTCTCCCTATTCATGTCTTTGAGTGTGACAGGGCTTGTTGCCTGTCTCCCTATTCATGTCTTTGAGTGTGACAGGGCTTGTTGTCTGTCTTCTTATCCATGTCTTTCAGGGTCTCAAAGCTAGTTGCTTGTCTCCATATCTATGTCTTTGAGTGTGACAGAGCTTGCTGCCTGTCTCCATATCCATGTCTATGATGTGACAGATCTCGTTGTCTGTCTCCATATCCATGTCTATGATGTCACACAGCTTGTTGCCTGTCTCCATATCATGTCTATGATGTGACAGATCTCGTTGGCTGTCTCCATATCCATGTCTTTGAGTGTGACAGGGCTTGTTGCTTGTCTCCCTATTCATGTCTTTGAGTGTGACAGGGCTTGTTGTCTGTCTTCCTATCCATGTCTTTGAGTGTCACAAAGCTAGTTGCTTTTCTCCCTATCTTCGTCTTTGAGTGTGACAGGGCTTGTTGCCTGTCTCCCTATCCATGTCTATGAACGTGACAGATCTTGTCTGTCTCCCTATCCACGTATATGAGTGCCTTCTATCTATCTCCCTGTTCATATTTACGGCCTTGTTCATGTCTCAATGTTCTCGTAATCATCAAAAAAGTAGCGGTGTGTTTTTGTGATTTGACAGTCATTTAAAGTTGAACTGTCGTGCAGATAAGCCGGAACGAGCCCTGGGAAGAATTATCGACCTTGAGCGACCGACCGCCGGACGGACGGACGGTTGGTTGTTGTAACAAGAAGTGTTAGTGCGTGCACGGCGCGCGCGCCTGCGTGAGCGCGAGCGCGAGAGCAAGCGCGTGCGCATTGAGGGCGGAAACAAAGGGTTGGGGCGAGAGTGGGTTTGTCGAGCTCTGAGTGGTGGAATTTCTCTGCGAGCTGATTGGTCGGCAGGACGTCACTACTGAGTTTTTGAGCCTCGTGGTTAAATGACGTTGATGATTCAGTTTGTGTAAGGTTGATCTTTTCGACCGCATGCCGGGATTTTGCAAGCCGGTTTTAAGTGTCTTTTGCTGTTTTCTGCGACAATGGCTTCAGTGAGGCGTGCGCTAGACTGATCTTCCTTTGTTCATTAGCGCGATCCTTTTGAAAACTATGCATCCACATCAGCGTGCGTCATATTTTATTGATTCCTCTCCTCGTGATCCTTTTCAAAACAAGCTAAACTGAAGGGTGTGTTACTGTTAGGCTGATGTTTTGTTTGTTCATTAACCCTATCCTTATTGTTCAAGAGGGCTTCTGCCTGGTTTAAGTGCATATTTCATGCTTAATTGAAGCTATTTTTTCAACAGTGTATGTACTTGGTTCATTAACCCAATCCTTCACAAAGATTCCTGCTATTTGTAACATATGTTTAAAAGTAAACTGAAAGATTTGTTACAGGTTTTTTTGTTTTTTTCTCAATAACCTATCCGTCTTAAAAGGTCTTAAGGCTATTTTTTGGTGTCTGTTTCAAACTGAACTGAATCATGTTTACAAACTATTTGCTTCTTCATTAATCTAATCGATCTTAAACGATTAATGCCCTGATGTCTATTTACAAACTATTTGCTTCTTCATTAATCTAATCGATCTTAAATGATTAATGCCCTGATGTCTATTTCAAGCTAAACTGAATTATGTTTACGAGGAATTTGTTTCTTCATTAATCTAATCGATCTTAAAAGAGTTAATACCATTTTTTTATGTCTGTTTCAAGCCGAACTGAATTATGTTTTAGAAAATGTGTTTCTTCATTAACCTAATCGATTTTAAATGGTTAATACCATGTCTATTTCACGGTAAAATGAATTGTGTTTACAAAAAATTCGTTTCTTCAATAATGTAATAGATCTTAAAAGGTTAATGCCAATTTTTGTCTATTTCAAGCTAAATTGAATTATGTTTACAAGAAATTTGTTTCTTCATTGACCTAGTCGTTCTTAAAGGGTTAATGCCATTTTTGATGTCTGCTTCAAGCGAAACTGAAGCACACTTTACAGGATATTTGTTTCTTCATTAACCAAATCCTGCTTAAAGCACTGTGTTGCCTCTTTAATATTTCAAGCGAATTTGGACTGTTTTACAAGATGTTTGTTTCTTCAGTAATCTAGTTCTTAAAAGTTTTCTGCCAGCTACACTTTTTTAAACTAAATCGAATCGTGTTTTGCGAGATATTTGTGTCTTATTGATCTAATCCTTCTGAAAAGTTGTCAGCTATTAAAATGTGTACTTCAAGCTAAACTGAAACGCGTTGTACTGGATATTCCTTTGTCCATTAACCCCTTCGTTCTTAAACCGTTTTTTGCAATTCTAAATGCCTCATTCCAAGTTAAACTGAAACGTAATATTTTATTTTTTCGTTAACGTAATCTTTTTTGAAAAAAGGTTTCTCCTTTTTTTCACTATTATATTTCAAGCTAAACTGAAAAGTATTTTTAGAGGATATTTATTAGTCCATTAACTTGACATCTTCAAAAGTTTTTTTTCCCTTTCCTAACTGCCTGTTTCAAGCTTTGACAATACTTCATTATATTCCAGACAGCGTCTATAGCCAGCAGGAAACAACAACAACAACAACAACAAAACAAACTTTACCCCCAGAACAATAATAACCACACTGTTAATTGTTTGTGTCGAGGACTCTGGACCTTAAGAGAGAAACATACTCCGTTCTGCCACAAAACCTGCTGGGTATGTTACAAGGACCACTCTCCTTCTCTCGTCTAATCCTGCCAGGTTTGTTTACAGAAATGTGTGTACCTGATGTCACATGCTGTCAGCTCTTACAAAACCAGCTTAGCCAATCTAATCTTCATGCTTAGCCAGGCATGCAGGCATTGGTAGTGTCTTAATTGCACATACGGAATATGACGCGGATTACCTATGGATACCAAGGGTGCTAACTCTCTGGATTGCGATCGAGGTAAGTACTTTGAGTTTCAAGGCTGAGTCATGGCCGTTAGCCAAAAGCTTTTCCAGATCGGTCAGAACAGTAGACTTGATTCTATGGAATGCAAAACTATACAGTCATAATGTGCAAATTTTGTATTTATAGATGCTAATTTCATATTGATGAATGTAAAATAATATAATGACGGTATTAATTCATAAACTCATTTGTCCCTTTCTGGAACTGTTTTAAAATGTGTACGAAAGAGAAACGTACGCTGCCATGATGTAGATTTCATGTAACTTTCTCTCTGTCTGTCTGTCTGTCTGTCTGTCTGTCTGTCTCTCTCTCTGTCTCTCCGTCTGTCTCTGTCTCTCTCCCTCTCTCTTTCTTTCTCTCCTTTTCTCTATCTCAGTCT
>JAPXFY010000022.1:4156890-4159390 GCA_030674185.1 Monoplex corrugatus | reverse complement strand
CGTCATAAAAACAAAACAAAACAAAAATAATCATAATTATAATAATAATCTTAAAGTAACGCATTAACAGGACTGTGAACCAATGATTCTGAAATTTTAACTAACAAAACTTGATCCGATACTACTTCTTTAAAATGCGTTTCAAGATAGTTTCCTTGTGTAAACGTCTTTGGTAAAAAGGAACGAAGCTTTCTGCAGTAAAACAAACAGTGATACAATGTGAATTGTTCGCCACAAATACATAAAACGTTGTTACAATATTTTGTTTTCAAAGCGTTCAGTTGAATGCGAAAATATGTCATAACAATTAATCTCAAATGATATAACGAGGAATACTGCAAATTTTTACAGATATTTTGAACTGAAAGTTTGATTCTTTTTTGAGACACAAATTTTTCATTTAAATGTTCATGAAATCGAATCCATGATGCTAATTCTAGCGAGTTGTAAGCTTCTTTTACCGAGGTGTTAACATGTAATTCTATGGAATTTTCAGAATGGAGGGCACCGGATTTAGCTGCTCTGTCAACTACGTTGTTGCCATGAAGACCAACATGAGAAGGCACCCAGCATAAATTGATTTCCGAACCATTTATCTTTAAACAATGTATTAGATGATTTGCCTCAATAATTAAGTCAGGTCTTGTGTCTGTATCAAAAGACTGTAAGGCATATAATACAGATTTTGAATCAACAAAGAGAACTACTTTGAATGACACAGGCCGAAGGCTTATTAAATAATGCAACGCTTGAACAACAGCGACCAATTCTGCTGTATATATAGATACATTTGCCCCAATGAAAAAAGACTTTTTAATGTTAAATTTTGGAACATAAAAGGCTGCTCCAGCGCTCTGGTTTGCTAAGACTGACCCATCGGTAAAAATGTGGAGGTGGGTACTGTACTTTTCATCGATGTGTTCACAAGCTGTGGATAGCGTAATGTTGACATTATCATCTTTTTTAACTTTTGCATAATCGAGATCAAATGTGGCATTTAGCATTTCCCATGTAGGGATAGGCGTTATCGTTGGTTTCTCAGCAATTTCATCCATTGTTATGTTGGACTGTTTGATCAGGCCAGATATGTAAGTTGCGGCTGTAATTTGTGATGAAATGTTTTTTGCTCGTTTTGGAAAGTCAGTATCAGACCTGATCTTAATTTCTTTGCTCACAAAATTATCCACTTGTGAAGTAGTTCTAATTGCAAACTTTGCTGTAGCTAACTCACGATGGTTGTTTAAAGGTAGAATTCCAGCAACTTTGTACGTTTCCAGAGTAGAAGCATGAGTTGGTACACCTAGTGCAATTTTAAGACTTTTGCAGTCCAAGCTCTGAATCTTTTTTAGTAAATATTTGGGTGCATTGAAGAAAACTTCTTGCGCGTAGGATAATTTAGACCTGACCAGCGCTGTTGACAGATGAATCAGTACATTTGTATCCATTCCCCAGGGTAATTTGCTTATTATCTTTAGAAAATTTAAGGTTTTTCGCGCTTTTGTTAAAATATAATCAAAATGGACATTCCAGCTTAATTTGGACGTGATGTAAACTCCCCGGAATTTTACGACCTGTTTGTAATTTAACACTTCACCAAGCAATTTGAAAATAGGCAAGTTATTTGAGTTACCACCAGGATCAAACAGCATCATGTTAGTTTTTTCTGCTGACAACGACAGCCCATTTTCTAACATATAGTTTCCAAGATTATCAAGATCAATTTGATACAACTTCCTGATGTAATTTCGCGTTCTCTGTGGAGTTGTCTTTTTTAAAGTGATATTCATCCAAGTGCATATATCATCAGCGTACTGTACTAAAACAACACGATTTGAAAGAGCTTTAGGAAGATCCTGTATAAGGATATTAAATAAAATAGGTGCTATCACTGAACCTTGTGGAATCCCCATGTCGAGGCATCGTGAAGAAGAATAACTAGCTCCCACTCTTGCCTGAATTGTTCTATTAGCTAAAAAAGATTTAATGTAATTGAACATATTGCCCGATAAACCAACAGATTTTAGCTTGAACAATAAACGTTTATGCCAAACTTGATCGTAAGCTTTTTTCACATCAAAGAAAGTAGCTAAAACACTTTTTCTGCGGGCAAACTGTTGTTTGATCTGAGTTGCAAGTTTAACTAGGTGCTCAACTGCGGATCTTCCTTTTCTAAAACCTGCCTGGTTTACCGGAATAACGTTATTTTTATCACAGTAGTGTAAAAGTCTGTTTAAGACCAATCTTTCCATTAGTTTGCTTGTGTGGGACGTTAAAGCAATAGGTCTGTAACTGTTTTTATCGGTTTTCGATTTTCCTGTTTTTAAGATTGGTATAACTATAGACTTTTGCCAGATTTGTGGCACAGTTCCAGTAACCCAGCATTTCTGCAAAATTTTGTGTAGGAAAATAAGGTAGTTTTCAGGGAGATGTTTAATCATTTCAGTCGAAACTGCATCAACACCTACCGAACTCTTTTTGTTATGTAGAGACAGTACTGTGT
>JAPXFY010000022.1:4136890-4139390 GCA_030674185.1 Monoplex corrugatus | reverse complement strand
GATTCCCCTCCGAGTGGAGACAGGCTGCAGAGGGATGTGTGGTGTGAGTGCGTGTGCATGTGTGTGCGCGTGTCGTGCGTGCGTGTGTGTGTGTGTGTGTGTGTGTGTGTGTGTGTGTGCATGTGTGTGTGTGTGAGGTGTTTGTGTTATCAGTACATCTTGGATATGCGTTTCGAGTCCACGTTCGTCTGTTTGAAATGCGTTTTTTACACCATTTTTGTTTTTGTCGGTTCATAGTTTCCTGTCTTTCAGTCCTTTTCACTCCATTGTACACCATCTCCCATTCCCACTCCAAGGTCTCCCACGGCTTCTTCTTCTCCTCTTGTCTCTCTCTTACACCTCTCTCCCACTCTTCCTCTCTCTCTCTTTCTCACCCTCTCTCCTCCTCTTCTCTCCTCTCTCTCACCACCTCTCTCTCTCTCTCCTTTCTCTCCATCTCTTTCTCTCTCTTCTGCCCTTCTCTCTCTCTCTCCTCTTGCTCTTCTCTCTTTCTCCTCTCTCTCTTGCTTTCTCTTCTCTCTCTCTCCTCCTCTCTCTTCTTGCTTTCTCTTTCCTCTCTCTCTCTCTCGCTTTCTCTTTCTCCCTCTCTCTCTCTCGCTTTCTCTTTCTCTCCTCTCTCTCTCTCGCTTTCTCTTCTCTCCTCTCTCTCTCTGCTTTCTCTCTCTCTCTCTTTCTCTTTCTCTTCTCTCTCTTGCTTTCTCTTTCTCTCTCTTCTTCTTTTCTCTTCTCTTTTCTTCTCTCTCTCTCTTCTCTCTTTCTCTCTCTCTCTCTCTCTTTCTCTTTCTTTCTCTCTCTTGCTTTCTCTTTCTCTCTCTCTTCTCTCGCTTTCTCTCTCTCTCTCGCTTTCTCTTTCTCTCTCTCTCTCTCGCTTTCTCTTTCTCTCGCTCTCTCTCTCGCTTTCTCTTTCTCTCTCTCTTTCTCTCTCTGTCTCGCTTTCTCTCTCACCCTCTCTCCCTCTCTTGCTCTCTCTCGGGCACGCACTCTCTCTCTCTCCCTCTCTCTCCATCTCTCACTTGCTCTCTCTCTCTCTCTCTCTCTCTCTCTCTCTCGCTTTCTCTTTCTCTCCCTCCCTCTCTCTCGCTTTCTCTTTCTCTCTCTCTTTCTCTCTCTCGCTTTCTCTCTCTCTCTCTCCTGTCACTTTCTTCTTTTCTCCTTCTTTATCTCATTCTCTTTCTCTCTTTCTCTACTCTCCGCTCTCTGTTTCTCTCGTTTGCTCTCTTTTGTTTCAAACAAATGTATCGCAGAAGTATTCTAAATCCTTAAAGGCAAAATAACACAAAAGACACAAACGAATTTAAACAAAAGAAATCAAAACACAACGAACCAAATACCTCTTAATATGTGGGAAACAAAATATTCGTTTTGTTAGAGTGGAGTGCGCGCGCGTACAAATGTGTGTGTGTGTGTGTGTGTGCGTGCGTGCGTGCGTGCGTGTGTGTGTGCGTGCGTGCGTGTGTGTGTGTGTGTGTGTGAGTGACTGAGTGAGTGGGTGTTTTGTGTGTGTTTCTCCATTTAAACACAATCAATTTATATCTAACAAAAGCAGCGGCAGAAATCCATAATTTAATACGAAACACAACAACATAATCTACACTTTAAACAAAACAAAACTCTGTTGATTTCTGGGAAACAAAATACCCCTAGTGCTTTGTCACGGGATCATCATCATCATCATCATCATCATCATAAGGTGCCCTGCTGCATGGCGTTAGCGACCATAGACTTCCAACCATCTCTGTCTCTCGTTGCCCCCAGCATCTCCCCCACCCTCCTCATCCCCAGCCACTCTGCAAGTCCGTCCAGCATTCTCTCCCTGGGTCTACCTGGTGCTCTCTTTCCCTCCAGCTTTCCCGTTGTGACCAGGTGCTCCAAATCCCCCTTCCTCATAAAATGGCCTATAAATGTTGCTTGTCTTTTCCTAATCTTCCTTATGAGTGATCTACTTGTGTCTGCCTCCATCAAGACTGTCTCGTTTGTTTTCTTTGCTGTCCATGGAACTCTCAACATTCTTCTGAGAAACCACATCTCGACTGCCTCAATCTTGCTCTGGCTTTGCTTGTTGACTGTCCACGCCTCGCATCCGTACAACAGTATTGGTTCTATATAACACGGGATAAAGCAGACATGTTTGTGTTGCTTTTATAAGTCTCAAAAAGGCCACTCTGTAGAACATAAACGTGAGTTTGAAAAGAAAATTAAAAGAGGAAAAGAAGGAATTCCTGGACAGAAAACACACAAGCAAAATTTTTTGTTCAGAATAAAAGCAGATGTTTTTAAGGCTCTTTCGTAAGTCTGATTTAATTCGCTGTCTCTATCCCTATTCTGAGCTGACATTTTGAACAATTAACAGACGATTAATTGCCGCTGTCTTCCATATTTTTTTTTTTAGGTTTTCATTTTCTGGACTTACGTTGTGTTTTTGTTTCCTTGGCAAGAATTGTTTGGACTGATTTTGTGTTAAAGTTTTATAAGGGATGTGGGAGGTAAGGTAGAGGGAGGT
>JAPXFY010000022.1:4049390-4054390 GCA_030674185.1 Monoplex corrugatus | reverse complement strand
AAATACAGAAAAAATAGAAGAAGAGAAGGAATCCATAAAAGAATAGTAAAACACATGGTGGTGGGGAGAGGGGGAGGACGTAGTCAAGCCACATTGACGATGTCTTATTTTGGATAGAATAACATAAAGAACATGGAAATTTTCAACAGCAATTACCTGAAAGAAAAATCATTCTGTTTTTAATCTATCGATGAACAGAATTTTTTCAATGACTTTATACAAAAAATGATATAACATGAAATTAAAAGATAATGAATAAATCACCTCAACAATATCATCATCATCACGTGCACTGCCGTATGGCGATGGTCATCTTGGCCCTCCATACGAATCTATCCCTTGTCGCTGCAAGTACATCTCCCACCTTCTCTGTCTTCAGCCACATTGCAAGTCCGCGGAGTATTTTCTCCCTGGGTCTGCCTGGTGCTCTTCCCCCCCCCCCCCAGCTTTCCTGTTGTGAACAAAACACAGAAAAAGAAAACAAAAGAAGATGAAAATAAAGAAATGATGGAACAGAAAAGAAAATGAATAAACCACCTCAACAACAACAACAACATCATCATCATCACATGCAATGGCAGTGGCGATCATGACCCTCTATACGAATCTATCCCTTGTCGCTGCAAATACATCTCCCACCCTCTCTGTCCTCAACCACATTGCAAGTCCGTCCTATATTTTTCTCCCTGAGTCTGCCTGGTGCTGTTTTCCCCTCCAGCTTTCCTGTTGTGAACAACAACAACAACAACAACAAAACGCAGAAAAGGAAGATGATACCGATGTGAAAATGATGAAACAGAGGAAGACAAAAGTTTCTTGTTTCGCCAACAGCGATGTATCATCACGATCACGACCAAGGCCTCTGTGGTGGCTCCGCGAGCAGACAGAAGACATTAGTTACCGTTGACATTTGTTTCTTTTAACGCACGCTCAACTTCATTTGTCAGTCTTTCTGTACGTCTCCTTCCCTCTCTCTCTCTCTTTCTGTCTTTCTTTCTCTCTCTCTCTCTTTCTTTCTCTCTCTTTCTCTCTCTCTCTCTTTCTCTCTTTTCTTCTCTCTCTCTCTTTCTCTCTTTCTCTCTCTCTCTCTCTCTTTTCTCTCTCTCTCTTCTCTCCTCTTTCTCTCTCTTCTTCTTCTCTCTCTTTCTCTCTCTTTTCTCTCTTTCTCTCTCTTTCTTTTCTCCTCTCTCTCTCTTCTCTCTTCTCTCTTTCTCTTCTCTCTCTTTCTCTCTCTTCTCTTCTCTCTCTCTCTTTCTCTTCTCTCTCTTTCTCTCTTCTTTCTCTTCTTTCTCTCTCTCTCTTCTCTCTTCTCTCTTCTCTCTCTCTTTCTCTTCTCTTCTCTCTCTTTCTCTCTCTTCTCCTTTCTCTCTCTCTCTTCTCTCTCTCTTCTCTCTTTCTCTCTTTCTCTCTTTCTTCTCTCTTCTCTCTCTTTCTTCTCTCTCTCTTTCTCTTTCTCTCTTCTTTCTCTCTCTCTCTTTTCTCTTTTCTCTCTCTCTGTCTTTCTCTCTTTCTCTGTCTTTCTCTCTCTCTCTTTCTCTCTTCTCTCTTCTCTCTCTTCTCTTGTCTGTCTGCTCCGTCCTCTTCGTTTCTTTTCTCTCTCTCTCTCTCTCTCTCTCTCTCTCTCTTCCTCTTTCTTTCTCTCGTCTTCTTCTTTCTTTCTCGTCTGTTTTCTCTCTCCTCTCTTCTCTCATTTCACTTCTCGCTATTATTCGTTTGTTCTCTTTCTCATCTCAGTCTCGTCTCCTTTGTCTTCTGTCTCTGTCTTCTCTCTCTGTCTCTCTGTCTTTGTCTGTCCCGTCTGTCTGTACTCGTCTGTTGTCTGCTGTATTTCTCTTCTCAGTCTCATCTGTCTCTCTACTCTCTGTCTCTCATGTCTTGTCTCTTCTCTATCCTTCCTCTGTCTCAATGTCATGTCTCTCGAATTCAGTCTCATACTCATGTTATGTTGCTAATCTATTAAAGTCAATGTCAGGGTCAGACACACGTCAAAAGACAGATAGAATGTTTAATTAAGAAGAAAGAAGAAGAAAGAAGAAAGAAGAAGAAGAAGAAGAAGAAGAAGAAGAAGAAGAAGAAGAAGAAGAAGAAGAAGAGAAGAAGAAGAAGAAGAAGAAGAAGAAGAAAAGAAGAAGAAGAAGAAGAGAACAACAACAACAACAACAACAAACAACAACAAACAAACAACAACAGCAGCAGCAGCACAACAACAACAACAACAACAAGGAACAAACAAAAACAAAAAAGGGAGTATATTGTTATCCATTTTATGTCTTCAATTCATTACTATAGTCTAGAAGCTTAGAAGTTTGGAAGTTCCCAACATTGTTTACAAAACCTCATGGGGTGCGGGTGGGGGGATCCTGTAGGTCGTTTTCTTTGATTAAGCATGATTGTTGTATACCTGTAAATCCCACCTGCTCCTGTTTGTTTGCTTGTTAGATTTTTTTCTTACTCCGTAAAGGGCCTGTTTCAACGCAATATATACATATTTTTTTCCCTCCTTCTCTCTTTCTCTCTCTCTTCTTCTTCTTCTTCTTCTTTTTCTTCTTCTTCTCTCTCCCTCCCTCTCTCTTCTTCTTCTTCTTCTTCTCTCTCTCTCTCTCTCTGTCTCTGTCATTACACTGTAGTCAAGATAGTTCCACTGACAGACTGATATGACTATGATATACTGAACCCATACACTAGGTACTAATTCAGGAACCTTGCCAGCCCATGGGATTTATGCACAGGCTTAAGGCGTGTGCCATCATCATTTATGCACAGGCTTAAGGCTTGTGCCATCATTCATTTATGCACAGGCTTAAGCTTGTGCCATGGTCATTTATGCACAGGCTTAAGTCTTGTACTATGATCATTTTTGCACAGGCTTAAGGCTTGTGCCGTCATCATTTATGCACAGGCTTAAGCTTTGTGCCATGATCATTTCTGCACAGGCTTAAGGCTTTTCCACAGTCATTTATGCACAGGCTTAAGGCTTGTGCTATGATCATTTATGCACAGGCTTAAGGCTTTTGCCATGGTCATTTATGCACAGGCTTAAGGCTTGTGCCGTCATCATTTATGCACAGGCTTAAGGCTTGTGCCGTCATCATTTATGCACAGGTTTAAGGCTTGTGCCATCATCATTTATACCCAGGTTTAAGGCTTGTGCCATCATCATTTATACCCAGGTTTAAGGCTTGTGCCATGATCATTTATACCCAGGTTTAAGGCTTGTGCCATCATCATTTATACCCAGGTTTTAGGCTTGTGCCATCATCATTTATACCCAGGTTTAAGGCTTGTGCTATGATCATTTATACCAGGTTTAAGGCTTGTGCTATGATCATTTATACCCAGGTTTAAGGCTTGTGCCATCATCATTTATACCCAGGTTTAAAGGCTTGTGCCATGATCATTTATACCCAGGCTTAAGGCCTGTGCTATGATCATTTATACCCAGGTTTAAGGCTTGTGCCATGATCATTTATACCCAGGCTTAAGGCCTGTGCTATGATCATTTATACCCAGGCTTAAGGCCTGTGCTATGATCATTTATACCCAGGCTTAAGGCCTGTGCTATGATCATTTATACCCAGGTTTAAGGCTTGTGCCATGATCATTTATACCCAGGCTTAAGGCCTGTGCTATGATCATTTATACCCAGGCTTAAGGCCTGTGCTATGATCATTTATACCCAGGCTTAAGGCCTGTGCTATGATCATTTATACCCAGGTTTAAGGCTTGTGCCATGATCATTTATACCCAGGCTTAAGGCTTGTGCTATGATCATTTATACCCAGGTTTAAGGCCTGTGCTATGATCATTTATACCCAGGTTTAAGGCTTGTGCCATGATCATTTATACCCAGGTTTAAGGCCTGTGCTATGATCATTTATACCCAGGTTTAAGGCTTGTGCTATGATCATTTATACCCAGGTTTAAGGCTTGTGCCATCATCATTTTTACCCAGGCTTAAGGCTTGTGCCATGATCATTTATGCACAGGCTTAAGGCTTGTGCCGTCATCATTTATACCCAGGTTTAAGGCTTGTGCCATCATCATTTATGCACAGGCTTAAGGCTTGTGCCATCATCATTTATGCACAGGCTTAAGGCTTGTGCCATGATCATTTATGCACAGGCTTAAGGCTTGTGCCATCATCATTTATGCACAGGCTTAAGGCTTGTGCTATCATCATTTATGCCCAGGTTTAAGGCTTGTGTCATCATCATTTATGCACATGCTTAAAGGCTTGTGCTACGGTCATTTATGCACAGGCTTAAGGCTTGTGCCATCATCATTTATGCATAGGTTTAAGGCTTTTGCCATCGACAGGCTTAAGGCTTGTGCCATCATCATTTATGCACAGGCTTAAGGCTTGTGCCATCATCATTTATGCACAGGCTTAAGGCTTGTGCCATCATCATTTATGCACAGGCTTAAGGCTTTTCCACAGTCATTCATGCACAGGTTTAAGGCTTGTCCGTCATTATTTATGCACAGGCTTAAGACTTGTGCTATGATCATTTATGCACAGGCTTAAGGCTTGTGCTGTCATCATTTATGCACAGGCTTAAGGCTTGTGCCATGATCATTTATGCACAGGCTTAAAGGTTTATGCTACGGTCATTTATGCACAGGCTTGAGGCTTGTGCCATGATCATTTATGCACAGGCTTAAGGCTTTTTCAGTCATTTATGCCCAGGCTTAAGGCTTGTGCCATCATCATTTATGCACAGGCTTAAAGCTTTTTCACAGTCATTTATGTACAGGCTTAAGGATTGTGCCATGATCATTTATGCACAGGCTTAAGGCTTGTGCCATCATCATTTATGCACAGGCTTAAGGCTTCTGCCATCATCATTTATGCACAGGCTTGAAGGCTTGTGTTATGGTCATTTATGCACAGGCTTAAGGCTTGTGCCATGATCATTTATGCACAGGCTTAAGGCTTGTGCCATCATCATTTATGCACAGGCTTAAGGCTTGTGCCATCATCATTTATGCACAGGCTTAAG
>JAPXFY010000022.1:4021890-4026890 GCA_030674185.1 Monoplex corrugatus | reverse complement strand
AGAGAAAGACAGAGACAGAGACAGATACAGACAGACAGAGACAGAGAGAGAGAGCGACAGAGACAAAGAGAGAGAGACAGACAGAGACAGAGAGAGACAGACAGAGAGACAGAGAGAGAGAGAGAGACAGAGAGACAGAGAAAGAGAGAGAGAGGCTAACACTAAAAGCTTATTATATGCATCATGGGCGTGAGAAGAGACAAATGGAAAATACACGTCATGTCGTAATCAATAGGTTCCCTGTCACTTTCACAACAACAGAACAGGCTGGCAGATGATTTAGGGGTACACACGGTAATGAAGGGATCGGGGGAAAGGCCTGACACAATGGCGGACTGAGGGAAGCAAGAATAAAAAAAACAGGGGAAGGTAATAATAAATAATAATAATTACAATATTTATATAGCGCAAAATCTTGATAAAATCAAATCTAAGCGCTGAAACAGACACACACACATACACGCACGCACACACACGTAAACACACACACACACACGCACACACACACACACACACACGCGCGCACGTGCACACACACACACGCACACGGCTATAAATGGGGAGAAAGAATAAAAGCAATGGAAAATTATAGAGAGCAGTGCCCACACCAGTAAAGGAGAAACAAACAAGATGTCAGATTTAAACAAAAAACAAAAAACAAAAACAAAAAAAACATGTTACATGAACTTGATTCTTCATTTGAAAAAATCTCAGCCTGAACAGGTTACTGTTACTGTTATTGATATTGTTATTTGTGCTTAAAGCCTAGCCAACTGCGTACACATACAATCCATACAGGAGGCCCCCCAAATAATTAATCCAGGGTACAGGAATTAATTCCCATGATGAAACCAGCACCTAAAGCAAAGACAGACAAGAGACAAGGAATCAGAAAAAGCAAACAAACGGACCACAGCCATATCGTGAGAAGGAAATTATGCAAATCAAAAAGGTGAAAGGTCAAGTTTGCCCCCCAGCAAGAAAGAGATGCAATCGGGTCGTAAAACCGAAATGGGACGGAATTATTTTGTTTGGCAGGATTTACTGTTCTCACCAGCTGAGATTGTGGAATCGTTACGGCATTTTATCGTAGAGCCGAGTGACACCAATGATGTGATGGGAACGACGAAAAGAAATTAGAACGGACTGTTCTTCTTCCCAACGTGGGCTGGCTGGTTCTTTTTTTGACAGAGTTGTGGAATCAAGATCTGATATCTCGAGTTCAATCCACAATCCCAGCCTGCAAACATTAAAAACTCACCCGTTACCCACCCATCTCAATGTTTTCATCATTCTGGTGATGCCAGCTTGGTGTTTCATAACTCCCTGTCACCCCTCCCCTCTCATTTCAAGACCTTGTGATAGTATAGGGTTTTGCTCAGGCTCAGGAGAATCTGCCGTAACATTGCTGACAGATTTTGGGCGGAGTGTGTATGGAATTTTCTGAAAGCGATGAATCCCTCTTGAACAAACTCCAGACGCCAGACTCTGATTCCCCAGCGCCAGACAATTTAGATCACTTGCTGATGATCGCTATATAGTCGAGTGGGAAAGACATCACACTTCCTATCGAAAACTCTGGGTTCGATTCTGCCTTGGGTGCCTTCTGCCTTGTGGTTGATTTTCATAGCACACACACACACACACACACACACACACATTCACACACACACACACTCACTCACACACACACACACACTCACACACACACACACACTCACACACACACACATTCACTCACACACACACACACCACACACCACACTCACACACACACACTCACACACACACACACTCACACACACACACACCACACACCCACCTCCACACACACCACACACACCACACACACACACACACTCACACCAACACACACACACACACCACCACACACACACACACACACACACACACACATCACACACACACACACCACACACACACACACACACACACAACACCACACCACACACACACACACACACCACACACACACACACACACACACCACACACACCACACACACACACACACACACACACGCGCACACACACACACACACACACCCCGACACACACACACACACACACCACAACACAACCACACCACACACACACACACACGCACAACACACACCCACGCACACCACACGCACACACACACGACACACACACAAACACACACGTACGCAAGCACACACACGCAGCAATATATAAACACAGTATGCCTCTTTATTCATATGAAAAAATCTGTTAATCTTTCTTCATTACATAAGTCAGCGTTTAAATTTTAATATTCTGTGGTTTCTTATGTGTCTTCTTACTTGTATAGTTTTAATGTTTGTTGTTATCTTATTGTGTATGTAATTGTGAACATTTTTTTTATCGCCTTTTGCCTTTCTTGCGAAATGTAAAGCGCTGGTGAGCATGTTTTTATATGGAATATGCGCTATACAAATAAACATTATTATTATTATTATTATACAAATAAACATTATTATTATTATCTTCTGGATTGGTGCTTGGTTACCGTTCGTCCTTCTACGCACGCAGAGCATCAAGTGGCCACTTTAAGGATCCTGTAAATCATATTATCTGGTGGTTTACGGAACCACGAAAACAGCCAGCACGTGCACTCATCGAAGACAGTATGGTGTGAGTGAGAGGACACAAACACCATGTCGTAATGCTGGCTTGAAGGAAAGTTCAGTCTCTACCACCCCACTCCTTTGTGATTTCAGGGTTATAGGACAACCTTTACCTGTTTGTTTTTTTTCTTTTTTGTTGTTGTTGTTGTTGTTGTTGTTGCTGTTGTTGCAAATGTTCCACACTTTCTTATCGCATTGTCCAAAACGTTCATCTACTGATAAAGGCACTTGGTTTTGATATTCTAATTGATAAATAAAGAGATAAATACATAAATGAATAAATGAATGAATGAATAAATACATAAATAAATAAATACATAAATAAACAAATACATAAATAAATATATAAAAACTAGAGAAAAAGAAAAGGAGTGTGTGACCACGCGCGTGCACACACATACACACAAACGTGCGAGCGCGCGCGCACGCACGCACGCACGCACATGTGTGAGTATGTGTACTTGTGAGTGTCAGTGCATACGTATATATGTGTGTGTGTGGTACGTGTGTGTGTGTGTGTGTGTGTGTGTGTGTGTGTGTGTGTGTGTGTGTGTGTGTGTGTGTGTGTGTGTGTGTGTGTGTGTGTGTGTGATCGTGAGTGCATGTGTACGTGTGTGTGTGTGGTGTGTGTGTGTGTGTGTGTGTGTGTGTGTGTGTGTGTGTGTGTGTGTGTGTGTGTGTGTGAGTGTACGTATGTGTCAATGTGTGTGAGTATACACACACACACAAACACAGATATATATAGATACATATATATGTATATATATATATATATATGTATAGATAGATAGATAGATAGATAGATAGATAGATAGATAGATATGTGAGCGCGTGCGTGCATGCGTGCGTGTGTGTGTGTGTCAGCGTGTGTGTGCGTGTGTGGGGCGGGGAGGTATGTGCGTGTGAGTATGTGTGACGGTTTGGACAGAAATTCTAGCAGTTTCTAACTAAATGGTCTTTGATGGTTTTATTAGCAAAGAAAGTAGGACTACCGTGAGAAGTAACACAACTGTTTGATTAGAAAAGCGTGTAGGACTATGGCACGGAACATAACTGCTTTTGTCTTTCGTTTATAGTTCCTGGTCAGTCATTCTCCAATGTTAAAGTTAATTTGACAAAGTGTTTTTGGGCGATTTGTGAATGAGTCACAACAATAGAAAAAATATAGGAATCAGTCACGAAACGGAACAGAAAGAAAGATGTTTATTCAAGAGTAGATTTCTCCGATAAGAGTGCTTTGTACTTTGTGTCTTTTGCCTTGTCTATTATTATTATTATTATTATTATTATTATTATTATATTATTTAAGATATCTGAATCTAGGGACACGGAAGTGTGTTTGTGTGTGTGTATATGTGTGAACGCACGTTTGCCAGCACGTGCGTGTGTACGAGTGCATTCCGATACGTTTAAGGTAAGGTAAAGTCAGGTAAGGTATGGTATGGTATGGTATGGTATGTGTATGGTATGGTATGTATAGGTATGGTATGGTATGGTATGGTAGTGTATGGTATGGTATGGTATGGTATGGTATGGTATGGTAAGGTATGGTATGGTATGGTATGTTGGTATGGTATGGTATGGTATGGTATGGTATGGTATGGTATGGTAAGGTATGGTATGGTATGGTATGGTATGGTATGGTAAGGTATGGTATGGTGTGTAAGGTATGGTGTATGGTATGGTATGGTATGGTAAGGTATGGTATGGTATGGTTATGGTAAGGTAAGGTATGGTATGGTATATGTATGGTATGGTAGGTATGTGTATGGTATGGTATGGTAAGGTATGGTATGGTAAGGTAAGGTAAGGTATGGTAAGGTATGGTATGGTAGGTTGGTATGGTAAGGTAAGGTATGGTATGGTAAGGTATGGTATGGTAAGGTAAGGTGGCTATGGTAAGGTATAGTAGTAAGGTATGGTATGGAATGGTAGTAAGGTATGCTATGGTAAGGTAAGGTTGCTATGGTAAGGTAGGTAAGGTATTGCTACATGGTAGGTAATGGTAAGGTATATGAGTAAGGTATGGTAAGGTATGGTACGGTATGGTATGGTATGTGGTATGGTATGGATGGTATGGTGATGAGATGAGATACTTCCCACGTGGGGATGCCGGGGGCTCTTTCAGTATAAATAGTATCCCCACCTTCTGGAAATTCTGTGCTAGAAATTTCCTCTTTTCTGTCACTCTCTTTGTTTCTTTCTTCCTCCTTTACTTTCTGTCATTTCTACCTATCATTTTCTGCTTTGCTGGTCCATTCACCTGTATGTGTTCGATCAAGTTTACATACTTTTTTTTAGAATTGATAATTGGGTACATGTATTAAGTGCATTCTTTGGCTTAACGGAGGTG
>JAPXFY010000022.1:4001890-4011890 GCA_030674185.1 Monoplex corrugatus | reverse complement strand
GAGCTAGCTAGATCTTGAAATAGGGAAATGGGTACAAGGGACCTAAGCTGACACCGTCACAGGACGAAAAAACATTAAGATGGGCACTAAACAGGCCCCTTTTTTAGCATTGCAGAATGGGACTGAACTCAAGATATAAGAGCCAGAGTCTTATGGCTCTTTCAAAAGAACCAAACAGCCCACAAGTCACTGAAGACCTAATTTTATGATGTACCACTAGAAAGCATGTTGCTTCCGGAAGACAGTTTTCTTTTATTTTATATGATTTCATCATATGGATAAAAAGTCTGCTTCTACACTACGCACAAAAAGTTAAGGATCACTTGCACAAAAATTCATAACTTTCAAAATAAGAAAGCCAATGCGTTGAAGTTTGGCAAACATTTAATTCCATGCTTTAGTGATAACGATACACAATTGCCTACAATTTCGAGCAATCGTTTGGTGTGTACATTTGATCAAAGTGGGTACGTATCGAAATTTGATTTCCCAAAGTCATTGAAATCACAAGACAGGGCATTCTGATGCTCCCAAAAGTTCAGTAATGCGTGTAACCGCCATGGCTGTTCTGGCACTCGACGCAGCGAGTCCTCATCGAGTTGACCAGGTTGGTGAAGATCCTCTGTGGAAGCGCCTGCCACTCAGCCTGCAGCATCTGGTAGAGGTGTTGGGCATCCCTGGGAGGGGGGTAGTTGCTCCTCACTTTGCGATCCAGCTCATCCCAGAGGTTCTCAATCGGGTTGAGATCGGGACTGCATGCTGGCCACTCCATTCTGTTGACTCCAGACTTGCTGCAGGAAGTCGTTGACCACCCTTGCCCTGTGGGGCCGAGCGTTGTCATCCTGGTAGACAGCCGTCGGTCCCATCTGCTGCAGTGTAGGCACAGCCAGCGGTCGAAGGATCTCATCCCGGTATCGGAGGCCAGTCAGGTTACCCTGTACATGATACAAGGGTGTTCTGTGGTGAAGGCTGAAGGCCCCCCAGACCATTACAGAACCTCCACCAAAGGCCATCTTTTCTTGGACAGTGGTGTCAATAAAGCGTTGCCCTGGGCGCCTCCAGACCCTCAGTCGGCCGTCGTTGTGGTTCATGGTGAAGCGTGATTCATCACTGAACAGGACCTGGGATCATTGCTGACGTGTCCACCTCACGTGACGTCTGCAGAAGGCGCGGCGTGCTGCCCTATGGGCTGGAGTTAAGCGTGGCCGTACAGCTGGGCGACGAGAACGGAGGTTAAACCCATGAAGGCGGTTCCGTATGGTCTGCTGGCTGATGTTGATGTTAGTAGCCACCCTCAGCTGCCTTTGAATGATGCTGGAAGAGGCTGTTCTTGTCTGCAGGGCTTGTTGTTCAATGAGACGATCTTCACGTGGGTTTGTCTTCTTCGGTCGACCAGATCTGCGTCTTTCATGGACCCTCCCAGTGGCTGTGAAGCGTTGAATCAGTCTGACAATGACCGAGATGGACACCTGAAGTCGCCTGGCCACTTCTCGCTTGGGAACACCATCTTGGAACCATGCAACAGCTCATCCCCTCTCAAACTCGCTCAATTTTCGTCGTGGAGGCATTGTCAGATCAGGCCTACTACTGGTGGAATGTCTTCTTATAAAGCCAAGCAAGAGACAGCATCTCACACATAAACAGCAGTGCTTGCACGTGCATAATGGTTTTTCCATCTGGCTTGTGCAATGTGTTCAGGCAGAACGGTCCAAAACAAGATCCTTTTTCGCAAGTTTCCGCTTTTCCGTTTGCGGCCAAGCTCAGTAGTAGAGAATCCTGTGCAATTTTCGCACTAACACAACATCGCCCACTTACAGCTGAACAAGAATTCATAACAATTTGGCTGGACTGAGAAATAAATAACAGTAGCGAACTGAGTTTATTACGCACCTGTTTTCTCATAGTGATCCTTAACTTTTTGTGCGTAGCTTAGTTGGATAGTTCACTGGCTCTGAATATTTTGTATACAAGAGAAATACTGACTGATGTGTTTTAAAATTAGGTTAGGTTTCAGTCAGTGACCTTTCTTAGTGGTATGGCGACAGCCCTGGTATGACCCTTGACGGTGGGAAGGTTAGGGTTAGGGTTAAGGTTATAAGCCACGACAATTGAATTGAACTGACTTCAACCTGTCACTTCACCCTTTTCAAAAGGAAACTGAAGAACAGTTCTAGGGGAGAGAAATGAGAAATAAAAAAGGATTTAATGCCCTTGACAGAGTTGTTTTCTTGTCACACAGAACGTTATTTCCAACGTAACCATGAGTTTTTCCCCCTGTCCTGTTGTTATTTCCCCTCCAAGCAGTTTTTGAATTTTCCGCACTACTGATTCTTCTCACGATGTGGGTGAACGGAGTGATGTCCCCTAGCTGGGGTTTCCATTTCCGGTTGTCAGAGAACGCTTTGACAAACTGATCACATGCATAGCCATGCGTGCTGCTGAGACCCAAATGGGCGGAAATCATACATCTGAAAAGTTAAAGCGAGAGAGAGAGAGAGTGAGAGAGAGAGGGAGAGAGAGAAAGAGAGAAAGAGAGAGAGAGGGACGGAGAGAGAGAGAGAGAGAGAGAGAGAGAGAGAGAGAGAGAGAGATTGAATTCATTTTGTTTAGTGTACATCAGCACCCACTTCAGGTGATTTGGCCCATGGGAATATGGGAATGGCCGTCCCAAGGAAGCAGAGGAAGACGGATGCATATATATATATATATATATATATATATATATATATATATATATATATATATATATACAATATAATTATGTATACATATATAGGTACACACACACACACACACACACACACACACACACACACACACACACACATACACACACACACACACACACACATATATATATAAGCAGTTTGAGTTTCTGAGGGATCAAGGCTGTGCTTGTTATTACATGTATATGCAATATTCATTTGTTTGTATAATAAATGCAATGAGTATTGTACGTGTTTTCTTCTTTTTTCATAACTGTATACCTACTTTTGCATCCCCCTGTATATATATATATATATATATATATATATATATATATATATATATATATATATATATATATATATATTTCATTTAATCCTACACTGACATCACTATAATAACAATCATGTTGAAAATAGGCGATACAAAATTTGGACTTTGCTCAAAAGGTATTCATCACACTCAGATGATTCAGTATGCGTTCACCCGAATCTGCCAGCAATGAGTTCGCAGACTTACATGTATTGGGCATGGTCTTGAAATGGAGTTGATGGGGAAAAAGGGGAAATATAAAACATTAAGCTGGCACCACACTAGAATGATGTGAACGTCAATATGGGCATACAAAGTGAACAGACCACTGTTTGATGTTTAGGACTGAGAATTAACTCGAAGTATCAGATCTTGTGTCTTCGGCGCTGTCAAATCAAAAACGAAACAAAACAAAAGACCCCTGAAACAACGACAACGACGACAACGATGACAACAACAACAACAACAACAACAACAACAACAATAAGAGAAAACACTAGATTTTGTGGACAGAAAGAATGGTGTCCATTACGTTATTACCCTTTTTGTCTGGATAACAAGCAAACAACAAATAAACTCTCTCTCTGTCTGTCTGTCTCTCTGTCTCTGTTGCTCTGTCTCTCTCTTCCCCCCCCCTCTCTCTCTCTCTCTGTTTCTGTTTCTTTGTTTTTTCTCTGTGTTTGTATGACTGTCTGTCTATCTCTCTCTGTCTTTACCTATCTCTGTCTGTCTCTCTGAGAGAGAGAGAGAGAGAGAGAGAGAGAGAGATAGAGAGAGCGAGAGAACGAGAGAGAGAGAGATAGAGAGAGAAAAGAGAGAGAGAGAGAAAAGAGAGAGAATGACAGAGAGAATGACAGAGAGAATGAAGAGAGAGAATGAAGAAGAGACAGAGAGAGATATAGAGAGAGAATGACAGAGAGAATGACAGAGAGAATGACAGAGAGAGAATGAAGAGAGAGGGAGAGGGAGAGATAGAGAGAATGAACGTGGAGAGAGAGAGAGAGAAAAGAGAGAGAATGACAGAGAGAATGACAGAGAGAATGAAGAGAGAGAATGAAGAGAGAGACAGAGAGAGAGACAGAGAGAGATATAGAGAGAGAATGACAGAGAGAATGACAGAGAGAATGACAGAGAGAATGACAGAGAGAATGACAGAGAGAGAATGAAGAGAGAGGGAGAGGGAGAGATAGAGAGAATGAACGTGGAGAGAGAGAGAGAGACAGAGAGAGAGACAGAGACAGAGAATGAAAAGAGATAGATAAAGAGAGAGAGACAGAGACAGAGAAAGAGACAGAGAAAGAGACAGAGAAAGAGACAGAGAATGAAAAGAGATAGATAGATAAAGAGAGAGAGAGAGAGAGAGAGAGAATGACAGAGAGAGAGAGACAGAGAGAGAGAGAGAGAGAGAGAGAGAGAGAGATAGAGAGAGACAGAGATACAGAGAGAGAAAGAAAGAAAGAAAGAAAGAGAGACTTACAACTCAGTTATATTATTCAACTGTCGTTTAATTTCATTTCAACTTCACTACCCAAGGCTAGCTTATCGATAACCATACCAGCAGTAATGTGCAAAAATCAAAGACAAGCACGAACGAAGGCTTTACATACATACATACATCAGCAACCCAAACAAAACATCCTTCGTCGATAATGTCACTGTTACTGCCTTGTCACGTTGACTTGATGTGACCTTTCTGTAGTCTACACTTTATGTGTGTATGAAGCAACCAGCTCACTGTCGTCATTTTATGCTAAATCTGTAGCTGTTTTTAGTACATTTGTGTCATGCTTGCTGACTGCAACAGCGTACAGTCATATATATATATATATGTATATGAAACAGAAATAGTCCTGTTTCTGTGGTGACAAAAGTTTGTTTTCTTTTTCTTTTTTTTTCTTTCTTCATCTCATATTGACTGACGTGGGTTCTGGACTGAGATGAACAGTCTTCTAAAGAAAGGGAGTAAGATTAGACTGTCATGTTAAGTCGTTGTCGTCTGTTTTGACTTTTTCCTGAGGACAATTGTATTGACTATGGTGTGAGAAATTAGCTCTGATAAAAGCACACTTGTCATTTGTGAGTTTGTTTTGTGTGTGTGTGTGTGTGTGTGTGTGTGTGTGTGTGTGTGTGTGTGTGTAAGTGTGTGTGTGTTTGTTGTGTGTGTGTATGTGTGTGTGTGTGTGTGTGTGTGTGTGTGTGTGTGTGTGTTTTGTGCGTGTGTGTGTGTTTGTGTGTGTGTGTGTGTTTTTGTGCGTGTGTGTGTGTGTTTGTGTGTGTGTGTGTGTGTTGTGTGTGTGTGTGTGTGTGTGTGTGTGTGTTGTGTGTGTGTGTGTGTGTGTGTGTGTGTGTGTGTGTTGGTTGTTGTGTGTGTGGTGTGTGTGTGGTGTGTGTGTGTGTGTGTGTGTGTGTGTGTGTGTGTGTGTGTGTATGTTCGTTCTTTCATGCGTCTCTTTTGGGGGTCTTCTGAATGAAGAGAGTTGTTTTAAGGTCTTTTTACTATAAGTGATATAAGATGTGTGTGTGTGTGTGTGTGTGTGTGTGTGTGCGTGCGTGCGTGCGTGCGTGTGTGTGTGTGTGTGTGTGCGTGCGTGCGTGTGTGTGTGTGTGTGTGTGTATGTGTGTGTAGTGTGTTTTGTGTGTGTGTGTGTGTGCGTGTCTGTATCCATCTGTGATAAAGAAATGTATGCACAAGATTTTCTCAGTTTCTGTTGGGTGGATGTTAACCATAATTGGGTCAAAACTATGGACTGTCGAGGAGTCACGAAAGCTAGCTAGCACTTTGACAAACTGTTTACACGGACATACACACTGCCTAAATTGAAGATACATGAACAGCATAGCCACATAAACCTCTGAATAATTCATACACACAATTTGAATCATATTTTATTTCAGAATGAGTCATATCGTTTGAACTTATGCATTCACAATGACAATGGTTTTATTACACAACCTCTACACCTCTGATCATTGATCATTATCATCATGTGCCCTGCCACATGGTGTTGGCGATCATGGACCTCCATATGAATCTGTCCTTTTGTCGCTGTGAGTATTCTTCCACCCTCTCTGTCTTCATCCACTGCACAAGTCTGTTCAATATTTTCTCCCTGGGTCTACCTGGTGCTCGTTTTTACTCCACTGATTATTCACTAGATGTTATGGGAATATCTGATTTTTTTGTGACTGTTGTTTGAAAGCTTAGGATGTGATTGAAGACGTTTTTCTGTGAATGTTCTTCAAAAAAAGATCGTTATAACGAAACATAGCATCGCTTCAGTGTCATTCGGAAAGCGACCATACCTGTCATTGATTGATATCCCATGTGGCTATAGTCAGCGAACAATTTCATGACAGATTAACCTGTTGATCAACAAAGTTATTTCTGTTGGGAAAATGTGCATCGATGAAGTGAAAAGCACAAAGTGTCTGTTTCAGTACGAAGCTGTTTTTGAGCAAGAGACTGAACGGAAAGAGCGAGCGAGAGAGAGAGAGAAACAGAGAGAGAAAGAGAGAGAGAGAGAGAGAGAGAGAGAGAGAGGAGAGAGAGAGAGAGAGAGAGAGAAGAGAACAACAAACAAACAAACAAACAAACAAAAAGCAAACAGACAAACGAACAAACAAACGAACGACAAAAAAACAAACGACAATGTACTGCATGTACCTAAATTACCAACTTGCATTTGTGACACATTGAGTGGACTGAGACACTTACACACACACACACACACACACACACACACACCACACACACACACACACACACACACACACACACACACACACACACACACACACACACACACAACACACACACACACAACACAACACACACACACACACCTCCTCCCAACAAACACAAACAACACACACACACATATGCACACACATATGCACACAGCACACACACATACACAACCACACACACACACACACACACACACACACACACACACACACACATACACACACAAACACACACACGCATACACACACACCCTCCTCCCAACAAACACAAACAACACACACACACACATGCACACACACATATGCACACACACAACATACACACACACCCTCCTCCCAACAAACACAAACAACACACACACACACATGCACACACACATATGCACACACACATATGCACACACACATGCACACACACACACACATACACACACACCCTCCTCCAACAAACACAAACAACACACACACACACATGCACACACACATATGCACACACACATATGCACACACACATGCACACACACACACACACGCATACACACACCCTCCTCCCAACAAACACAAACAACACACACACACAGACATACACACACACACACACACACATACACACACACCCTCCTCCCAACAAACACAAACAACACACACACATACACACACACACCCTCCTCCCAACAAACACAAACAACACACACACACACACACACACACACATACACACACACCCTCCTCCCAACAAACACAAACAACACACACACACACACACACATATGCACACACACACACGTATGCAGACAGACACACACACACACACACACACTCACACACACACACACACACACGCATGCACACACACACACATATGCACACACACACACACACACACATACACACACACACACACACACACACACACACACACACACACACACACCACACACACACACAGAGAACATCCTTCCACTCACCATTTGCATTCCCCTAAGAAGAAGACCAGGGAACAGGAAAGGGGAAATGGAGGTCTCTAAAAGATGAGACGAACACTCGCTGAAAGGGAAGAAGATTAGACCGTCACGTTAAATCACACTTCTCTCCCCCTGACCCCTGCACAGGGCAGTTGCCTCCCCTATGTCCTGAGAAATTAGCATCGATAAAAGACCGTC
This sequence comes from Monoplex corrugatus, assembly GCA_030674185.1. Classification (NCBI taxonomy): domain Eukaryota; kingdom Metazoa; phylum Mollusca; class Gastropoda; order Littorinimorpha; family Ranellidae; genus Monoplex; species Monoplex corrugatus. The sequence continues at coordinate 4,003,962 of JAPXFY010000022.1, read as the reverse complement.
ATTAGGGCAGCGCTAGACACCGTTAGCTCCTCGTAACTCACCATAAAAGCGCGGGAAACACGCACAAGTCTTCCGATGTGGCCCCTCAGCGATGGAGCCCTAAAACGCATGGCCAGTTTCATCTCTGTTTCTCGATCTCAAGCAAGCAACGGCCATAATGGATGGTGATGGGCGGAAGGAGTTTAGGAGAGGTGTAGAGAGTGCCTTCCCTTGTTCTTTTTCGTGGCTGGGTCGGTTTCGGAGGCGGTCTGCCTTGGTTGTTTGGATGTTGTGAGAGTATTAATCTGGTGATTTGCATTCAAGATCAGTCTGTTGCTGTGTTGTCCTCGTGTGCTGGCTGAAAGCAGTGAATGTGCTCAACGTTTAGGGTCTTGTCTCTTTATCCGTCTGTATATCGGTCTGTATATTGGTCTGCTTGCCATTCTCTCTGTATCTGTCTGTCTGTCTGTCTGTCTTCTCTTTCTCTCTCTCTCTTTCTTTGTCTGTCTCTGTTTATCTATCTCATTCTCTCTCTTTCTCTCTCTTTCTCCTCCTCCTCCTCTCTCTCTCCCTCTTTCACTCTTTCGTTCTCTCTCATTCTCTCTCTCTCTCTCTCTCTCTCTCTCTCTCTCTCTCTCTCTCACATTAACAATTTTGTTTGTTTTGATTGTTCTCTCTCTCGTTGATGTGTGTTTGATAAATCAAGCCTCTCTTTGTTTGAAGCCTAATATTATTCTAGGAGAAATGCTTCATTGTTTGTATTTACAAGGCCATTCATCATATGAAGTCCACTTTGACAGAAACGATTAGTTTGAAGTGTTCACTGATTCGATCATCAGAGAGCGGCTACCTGGCAATGGAACAATACACGAAGAATAATGGGAGGATCTTCAAAAACAGAAGAAAGTAATAACGAAATAAAAGAACAGTAATAAGTACTAGACGGCCAATGTGTATCGTGTGTGTGTGTGTGTGTGTGTGTGTGTGTGTGTGTGTGTGTGTGTGTGTGTGTGTGTGTGCGGCCAGCGCGCGCACACACACACACACACACACACACACACACACACATTACACACATACATGAACACACACACATACACACACACACATGCACGCACGCACAGACACATACACACGCACGCACGCACACGCGCACACATACATAGACGCATATACAGACACACACACACACATACAGCACAGATACATACAGACACACACACTCGTCTAAAAGCACATATGTGAACGGACGTTAAAAGAAATAACGAACGAACACACACACACACACACAACACACACACACACACACACACACACACATACACACAAACAAACAAAGAGAGAGAGAGAGAGAGAGAGAGAGAGAGAGAGAGAGAGAGAGAGAGAGAGAGAGAGAGAGAGAGAGAGACAAAGAGGTATGCACGCATATACGCACACATACAAGCATGCACTTCTCTGTAATCGATAGGAAACGATCCATGGCATTTTTTAAAGGAGTCTGAAAGGATTAACAGGAAAACAAAAGAAGAACGAAAATAAAAATAAAACTGACATACTAAAAGAAGCTAACCCTGTTATTTTACCACTTTCTGAGAACCAAAGTTAACAAAAAACAAAACAAACAAAAACACAACAACAAAAAACAAAAACAAACAAACAAAGAAACAAAAAATGCAAACCTAACTCATTTATTTCAGTCTCTCAAAAAACTATTTTCTAAATATCAGGTCTGTATAACAGAATTTCTCCCATCTTTCCATACTGTCTAATTGGCTTGGAGTTACCATTTTAAATGTTTTCTGTCCTGTTATCCGCGTTTCAGCAGCTCTCTTCTTCCTTGTGTACTTTCGCTTCCTCATTTTTTGATGTGATGTGATGTGTGTGCGTTTTTTTGTGTTTGGCAAAGTTAGTTTGCTGTCTGCTATCGACTGACCTTCGTTTTAGTCTTTTGTTTCCCTTCTTTGTTTTACACTATATTATTTTTATATTGACTGGACAGAATTGTGTGTGTGTGTGTGTGTGTGTGTGTGTGTGTGTGTGTGTGTGTGTGTGTGTGTGTGTGTATGTGTGTGTATGTGTGTGTGTGTGTGTAC
>JAPXFY010000022.1:3994390-3996890 GCA_030674185.1 Monoplex corrugatus | reverse complement strand
TTCATCCATTGTTTGATCAGATGCAAGCGTTCGAGTCAGCTGTCTGTGATGCCATTTCCCCCACTCCCTTGTGGATTTAATTAAAATCTCGCATTCCTATTGGTCAAATTTATTCTCTGCTCCCTCGTGGAGACAGGATTTGTCTGACAAAGTGTTTGTAAACGTAGGGAATGAGCTGGTTGTTGAAATTCTATCTCCCACGAGACTGGAAAAACAGTCATCCGTTGATATTGCATGTTGGTGAACTAGATAGCTTTCTTCTTCTTTGTACATAAAAGTGCAGTTTTTTTTGTCCGCGAAAAAGAACAGGGAAAAAGCAGGATTAAATGGCTGTATATATTCTGAAGGTGAGTGCAGCAAAGTATAGCATCACACATCAAATACATACAAAATTTACAGCTGGAGGTAGTAGATGGAAATAGGCAGATGAATGGACAGGTAAGCAGAACAAAGAGAACACAGAAAATGTGAGAAGACAAAGAAAACAAAGATACAAAGACTGCAGTGCAAAACGTGAAAAGTATAGCTCATGTTTTCCATGCAGTGTATGGTAAGTGGCCTAAGCTTAATTTCTGTCAACATTACCCTAAACAAGAACAATATGATGGAAACACAATGAATCAAGCGAGAGAGAGGTGTGGATACTGTATTTCATGAAATGCCAATGGTCCTTGTGAAAGGGTGTATATAAACATATACAGTCAATGACAAGAACACAGTAGATTTTGACATGCACGTGTGTTAAGTGTGTGTATAGCAGACTGCGTGTGTGTTTTTCAAGTGCACATATGCATGCTTTCTCCTTCTGTCTCTGTCTCTGTCTCTTCGCAATATGTTTGCTATTTGTTTTCTTTTGTTTGTGTGTTTGTAATTCTAATCACATAAGAAATCGAAGAACATCTTTGAGATATAACATGGGTTATCATCATCATCAGGTGCCCTGCCACATGGCGTTGGTGATCAGGGACTTAAATCTGCCTCTATCTCTCATTGCCCCTAGCATCTTCCCCACCCTCCTCATCCCCAGCCACTCTGCAAGTCCGTCCAGCATCTTCTCCCTGGGTCTACCTGGTGCTCTCTTTCCCTCCAGCTTTCCATTGTGACCAGGTGCTCCAAATCCCCCTTCCTCATAAAATGGCCTATAAATGTTGCTTGTCTTTTCCTAATCTTCCTTATGAGTGATCTTCTTGTGTCTGCCTCCATCGAGACTGGTTTGTTTTCTTTGCTGTCCATGGAACCTCTCAACATTCTTCTTAGAAACCACATCTCGGCTGCCTCAATCTTGTTCTGGCTTTGTTTGTTGACTGTCCACGCTTCGCATCTGTACAACAGTATTGGTTCTATATAACATTCAAGAACTCTCTTCCTGATGTTAATTCGATAGGCATTTGTTGGTAAGAATGCTTGTCTTGTTCTTGAATGCTGTTTTGGCTTGGCCGATTCTGCCGGCTATTTCTGATGTCCATCTGCCGTCTGATGAAATGATCGTTCCCAGGTATTTGAATTTATCAACCATCGTAATTTTTTTCCCAGGTTACATGGACAGAAACAAAAAGATCAAAGACAACGACGTAAATAGGTGCTCCTATGGAGCAGCTTCGTCCGGTAGGGACCGTCATGGGCGCAGGTGACACCAGACCATCAGCAAGTTACTGCAAACCCTAAACTCAGATTTAAAAACATCAAAGTTGCAACATGGAATATAAGAACATTGTTGCAAAAGGGTAAATTAGAAAATATCAAAGACAGAGATGGAAAGATAATATGGGTACAACAATGCAACTGTGTAATCTTGAACGCTTCTATAAAAAGATTCATAGTTTTTCCACAATTTCATAAGTTTTTTTTAGGACAATAATAATATCAATTCTGAATACATTTGTTGCTCTCAGGTCCTCAGGTACAATATGTTCTTTTCTAATTTGAGAGAGGAGAACAGAGACAGAAACAGCAGAAAGACAGACAGACAGAGAAGAGAGCAGAATGGACAGACAGACAAAGACAGACAGACAGTCAGACAGACAGACAGACAGAAAGAGAGATGCAGAAATAACAAAGACAGACAGACAACAGACAACAGACAACAAGAACAAGAGATGCAGAAATAGACAGACAGACAGAAGACAGACAGACATCAGACGACAGACAACAGAAACAAGAGAGCAGAATGACAGACAACAGAAGACGACAGTACTCAGACAAGACAGACAGAGAGCAAAGAGCAGAATAGACAGACAGACAGACAGACAGACAGACAGTCAACAGACAGACAGACAGAGAACAGAATGCAGAAATAGAAACAGACAGACAGTGCCAACCACACATATTCAATCGCCATTAAACAGACATCAGTCTTTGTGATGATATAGGAGTGTGAAAAACCCCTTTTAAAAACACCACCACCAACAACAAAAAACTTAGCTGTCATCAATGCAACCTTCACTGTTTAGAGAGCAGTGTGAACTACTCGCCAGCACTTGCTATCTGATTTGTCCCAGAT
>JAPXFY010000022.1:3959390-3964390 GCA_030674185.1 Monoplex corrugatus | reverse complement strand
CTCTGTCTGTCTGTCTCTCTCACACTATTTTTTCTCTCTCTTTCTCTTTCTTTGTTCTCTCTCTCTCTCTTTCCCCCTTCCTTTCTTCCTTTTTTTTTCTTTTCTTTCTTCTTTGTTCTGTCCTGCAAATTGTGGAGGTTGCCAAAGCAAGCACGGTGAGTGGGATACCGTAAGGACTTATTGACAAGTGTGGGGAGAGGTGTTGTTGTTGTGTCTGATTTCATATACATGTGGCTTGTTCTTGATGTCCATGTCACTTTGTTTATGTTGCCTATGGGTTTTCCTGCCTTCCTTGTTACCTTCCTTCCTTCCTTCTTTCATTCTTTTCTTCCTTCTTTTCTTTCCTTCCTTCCTTCCTTCTTTTCTTCATTATCTGTTTCTCTCTCTCTCTCTGTCTTTCCCTTTTTTCCCTACCTTCCTTCTCTCTCTCGTCTTTTCTCTCCTGTCTCTCTCTCTCTCTCATCTTTTCTCTCCTGTCTTTCTCTCTCTATCTATCTCTTTCTCTCTTTCTCTCTCTCTTTCCCTTTTTTACTACCTTCCTTCTTTCTCTCTCTCTTTCTCTTTCTCTCTCTCTCTCGTCTTTTCTCTCCTGTCTCTCTCTCTCTCTTTCTCTCTGTCTCTCACTCTTTCTCTCTCTCTCTCTCTTCTCTTTCTTTGTTCTCTCTCTTTCCCCCTTCCTTTCTTCCTTCTTTCCTTCCTTTCTTCTTTGTTCTGTTCTGCAAATTGTAGAGGTTGCCAAAACAAACCCACAGTGAGTGGGATACCGTAAGGACATATTGATAAGTGTGGGGAGAGGTGTTGTTGTTGTGGCTGATTTCATGTGTGGCTTGTTCTTGATGTCCATGTCACTTTGTTTATGTTGCCTATGTATTTTCCTGCCTTCCTTGTTACCTTCCTTCTTTTCTTCCTTCCTTCCGTCTTTTCTTCTTTCCTTTCTTTCCTTCCTTCCTTTCTTCATTGTCTGTTTTCTCTCTCTCTCTCTCTCTTGCTCGCTCTCTCTCTCTCTCTCTCCCTTTTTTCCTACCTTCCTTCTCTCTCTCTCTCTCTCTCTCTCATCTTTTCTCTCCTCTCTCTCTCTCTCTCGTCTTTTCTCTCCTGTCTTTTCTCTCTGTCTGTCTGTCTGTCTCTCTCTCTCTCTATGTGTGTGTGTCTCTCTCTTTCTTTTTCTTTGTTCTCTCTCTCTCTCCACTTTTTCCTACCTTCCTTCTCTCTCTCTCTCTGTGTCTCTGTCTCTCTATGTGTGTGTGTCTCTCTATTTCTTTTTCTTTGTTCTCTCTCTCTCTCTCTCTCTCCACTTTTTCCTACCTTCCTTCTCTTTCTCTGACTCTGTCTCTATCTCTGTCTCTGTCTCTCTCTCTCTCTGTCTCTCGTCTTTTCTCTCCTCCCTCTCTCTCTCTCATCTTTTCTCTCCTGTCTTTCTCTCTCTCTCTCTCTGTCTCTCTCTGTCTCTCTATGTGTGTGTGCCTCTCTCTTTCTTTTTCTTTGTTCTCTCTCTCCACTTTTTCCTACCTTTGTTCTCTTTCTCTGTCTCTGTCTCTCTCTCTATGTGTGTGTGTGCCTCTCTCTTTCTTTTTCTTTGTTCTCTCTCTCTCTACTTTTTCCTACCTTCGTTCTCTGTCTCTGTCTCTGTCTCTGTCTCTCTCTCTGTCTGTCTCTCTATGTGTGTATGCCTCTCTCTTTCTTTTTCTTGTTCTCTCTCTCTCTACTTTTTCCTACCTTCGTTTTCTTTCTCTGTCTCTGTCTCTCTCTCTCTCTCTCTCTCTCTCTCTCTCGTCTTTTCTCTCCTGTCTTTCTCTCTCTCTCTCTCTCTGTATGTCTGTCTCTCTCTATGTGTGTGTCTCTCTCTTTCTTTTTCTTTGTTTTCTCTCTCTCTCTCTCATCTTTTCTCTCCTGTCTTTCTCTCTCTCTGTGTCTGTCTGTCTGTCTCTCTCTATATGTGTGTGTCTCTCTCTATGTGTGTGTGTCTCTCTCTTTCTTTTTCTTTGTTCTCTCTCTCTCTGTCTCTCTCTCTCTCTCGTCTTTTCTCTCCTGTCTTTCTCTCTCTCTTTCTCGTCTTTTCTCTCCTGTCTTTCTCTCTCTCTCTCTCTCTCTCTCATCTTTTCTCTCCTGTCTTTCTCTCTCTCTCTTTCTCTCTCTGTCTCTCTCTCTCTCTCACTCTTTCTCTCTCTTTCTGTCTTTCTCTTTTTTGTTTTCTCTCTCTCTCTTTCTCTCTCTCTCTCTCTTTCCCCCTTCCTTTCTTCCTTCTTTCCTTCCTTTCATCTTTGTTCTGTCGTGCAAGTTGTGGAGGTTGCCAAAGCAAACACAGTGACTGGGATACCGTAAACAAGCCACGCACGAAATCAGACACAGTATCATACCCCCCCACCACCACCACCACCACTCCGACACATCTGGCATTTTTTTTTGCAGCAGGAAGCCTTCAATTAAACCAGAAATAGCAGCAAAACCAGGTAGAAGAGTTTTGAGAGGAGATGGCTTTCACCAACCAGAATGGCTCTTGAGCTCTCAGCCTTGCTGCCACAGTGACAGCTATCTGGAATTGGATTGCACGTGCGACTGGTCTGGTAACGTTTCATAACTAGGTCACAATATGACCATCAGCGCAGTTTATTGGGTGTGGGAAATGGGTAATCATGTTTCCTAAAAAGCTGCGATTGTAGATCTACAGAAATTTGTTTGTTCCAAATTGCACGGTAATTTGTGCCGTTTTACTGGTGCAGGGCTTTTTTAGACCTGTTGTTTTTCTGGCAAATATGATTAGTTCTTTTCTTGTGTTTATTTGTCAGTGTGATTATGAATATTATGATTTTGGGGATGGATATAATTATGATGACAATGCGTTTGCAGGCCACGTGATCGCCATGTTTTAATCTCTCTCTCTCTCTCTCTCTTCTCTCCTCTCCTCTCTCTCTCTCTCTCTCTTTGTCTGCCTGCCTGCCTGCTTCTGTCAGTCGGTCTGTCTGTCTGTCTGTCTGTCTGTCTGCCTGCCTGTCTGATGTCTGTCTGTCTGTCTGTCTGTCTGTCTGCCTGCCTCTGTCTCTCTGGATGTCTGTCTGTCTCTCTGTCTGTCTGTCTGCCTGCCTCTGTCTGGATGTCTGTCTGTATGTCCATCAGTCCGTCTGTCCGTCCGCGTGCCTCTGTCTGTCTGTCTGCCTGCCTCTGTCTGGATGTCTGTCTGTATGTCCGTCAGTCTGTCTGTCCGTCTGCCTGCCTCTGTCTCTCTGGGTGTCTGTCTTCTGCCTGCCTGCCTCTGTCTGGATGTCTGTCTGTCTGTCCGTCAGTCTGTCTGTCCGTCTGCGTGCCTCTGTCTGTCTGTCTGCCTTTCTCTTTGAGATCAGCTTTGCGGTAGTCAAGGAACGGTGGACGTGGATGATTGCCAGACTAACGATCCATTCACCTGCCTGCCGTTATAACTTTACCATTCTCTCTTACATCCTGAACAGTAGAACTGCACCATCACAATGTCATAACCAAACCTGCATCGTTATTCCCACCACCAACACCTCCACTGCCGCCACCTCTACCATCACCACTACATCTTCTTTCCTCTTTTCCCGTAAGCTCCCGCACCCATAGGTTATTGTTACTGTTATTGTTATTGTTGTTGTTTGTTACTTAAGTCCAGCCGACTGCGTAGAACCATATCAAGGCTATAACAGTTTCAAAACATAGAACTTCAACACTTCAATAGGAAAAAAAAAAGAAAATTAAATACACATATCAATACATTCGCGTACATAATCTAAGGACATGCCCCTGGCGTTGGCCACTCCGTCCAATTTATCGCATAGTGGATATTTAAGTACGGCACCTGCTAAAAATTTCAAATTTAAGCATATCTAAGGACACAAACACTTATATAAAAACGGGCATAAATTACCCAAAAATTGCTTCCGCTTATCTCACCTGCCCAGAGCCAAAAAATGCACTTAATACATGTAGGCTACCCAATTATCAATCCTAAGAAAAATACGTAAGACTTTATCGAACACATACAGGTGAATGGACCAGAAAGGCAGTAAATGATAGGAAGAAATGACAGAAAGCAAAGCAACAAAACAGAAACAAAGAGGCTGACAGTAAAGAGAACATTTCTAGCATATCATTTCCAGAAAGTGGTGATACTATTCATAACCCAAAGGCAAAATAAACAGAGTGACAGGAACATCATGAACAAGCCACAACATATCAAATCAGGAACAACAACAACAACACCTCCCCCGCACACTTGCCAATAACTCCTTAGCAGGAAGCTTTATACCCATAAAACGCATAAAAAATCTATACACAATATTCCCCCATCTCCACCCTCCGCTTCCAAAGTACCTGGCCATTTTTACAGCAGGAAGCTTTAAATCAGAAATAGCCGCTGTTAGGAGAGTTTCGCTGGAGACGGCTTAATCAAGAATGGCTTTTTAACGGTCAATGCTGCCATTGTGGTAGATGACTGGATGAACCGTAAAATTGCACGTGTTACTGCTTTGATAGTATTTCGCTAAATAACTAGGCGAAACTATGGCAATCTGTTACTGCTTTGATAGTATTTCGCTAAATAACTAGGCGAAACTATGGCAATCTGTTACTGCTTTGATAGTATTTCGCTGAATAACTAGGCGAAACTATGGCAATCTGTTACTGCTTTGATAGTATTTCGCTGAATAACTGGACGAAACTATGGCAATCTGTTACTGCTTTGATAGTATTTCGCTGAATAAGTAGGCGAAACTATGGCAATTACTGTTTACTATATTTCGCTGAAAAAACTGGACGAAACTATGGCAATTGTTACTGCTTTGATAGTATTTCGCTGAATAACTGGCGAAACTATGGCAATCTGTTACTGCTTTGATAGTATTTCGCTAAATAACTAGGCGAAACTATGGCAATCTGTTACTGCTATTGAATAGTATTTCGCTAAACAACTAGGCGAAACTATGGCAATTTGTTACTGCTTTGATAGTATTTCGCTGAATAACTAGGCGAAACTATGGCAATCTGTT
>JAPXFY010000022.1:3939390-3944390 GCA_030674185.1 Monoplex corrugatus | reverse complement strand
TCCCACCTGCTCATGGGAACTATAGGAGAGATAGTGTTATGCAGGTTACACACAGGTCATACATCCTACACTCATCATCATCATCATCATCATCATCATCATCATCATCATCATCATTATGTGCCCTGCCGCATGGCATTGGCGATCATGGCCCTTCCACGCGAATCTATTCCCTGTCGCTGCTAAGTATATCTCCCACCCTCTCTGTCCTCGGCCACCCTTGCAAGTCCGTCCAGTGTTTTCTCTCAGGGTCTACCTGGCGTTCTCTTTTCCTCTAGCTTTCCTGTTGTGATCAGGTGCTCTAATTCCCCTTTCCTCATAAAATGGCTTACGCGTGTTGCTTATCTTTTCCTAATAAAGAATCATAATGGTGCATACCGTGAGACAAGCCACTCAGCACTAAACACCTTCTTGTTGAATAATTGGACTTGTATGATGTGAGACATTGGCACTATACAAAGCACACTCTCAAGGAAAGCCTGAATACTTTCTATTCCACGCTGTAGGAGTCTCCGCAGTGTTAGGTTTGAGGCAATGGCAATGTTTGATTGATGGTGGCTCTCGTTGCTCCTTTCCTGATGGATTTTCGGCTACTTTCTGTCACTATTCCTTTTTGACTAAGACGGTCAACGGTATGATGATTCACAGTTTGTTTGTGAAGGTATGATTTTAAGCGTCTGAGCACTTCGGATGCAGAACTCTTGTTGTGGTGGGTTTGCCTGCAAGAGTGTTGGCACGTCTATTTCCCTTAACGCTAGCGTTAAGGGACAGTAGATCTGCGTGCGTTTTGGTTTGATCGATGTTACTCATTGCTTTGTTACCAGTCTGACATTCCTCCATTTATGACAACTTGATTTTGGTTATATTTAATAATAATAATAATAATAATTACAATATTTATATAGCGCAAAATCTTGATAAAATCAAATCTAAGCGCTGAAACAGACACACACGCACGCACACACGCCACACACAACACACACACACACACACACACACACACACACACACACACACACACACACACCCCACACACAGTGACACACACACGCATGGCTATAAATGGGGAGAAAGAATAAAGCAATGGAAAATTATAGAGAGCATATTATATACAATTATATATTACAATGTGATTCATCGTCTAGTGAAGCTACCCCTTTCAAAGAATGCCTGTCCCAATTTTCATTGGAACCAGAAAAAAACCCCACGAAAATAGAATCAGAGCGCGTAATTAATACAACCAGACAAGACAGGCGCAAATTTTCGGTCAACTGGCTTTTGTCAAGCGTAAACGTAAGATCACAAACGAATAAACACCAAATAAAATAAAAAAAATAGGAGAAAAAGACTAAAACTTCCCTGCTGCATCGTCCAGTGGGAATGAAGGACTTATAGCTGCAGGGAAGTGTTGTCTTTTTCTCTCAATTTTGTTGTGACCCACTCTGACAAAAGGTACAAAAAGTCGGGCGAGGCCTTCTGCTGCTGTGGGCTGAAAACTCTGAACAGGGACAATAAGTCGATTTTGAGTTTTCTGCATTTTCATGCTTTGTAACCACTTTTACACTATGTCCTAACACAATAAAGTCAAAATCGATCGATAAGAATAATTTTTTTGTGTGTTTTAATGTTTTCTTCTCCTTTCAAAATATTTACAAGTTCCGTAACATTTTGGTGATTAAAGTATGCATTTCTTAAATTTATTTTTCTTTTTGTTGTTTTGGATGGATGGACAATTAAATAAGCAAGGGAAGTATGGGATTTCAGCTGATTTGGTTGATATTTGATGCTTGTTGCTAAGGAGTCTCTGACAATACCTTTTCAATTCAGGCCTATTCTCTTCAACAGTTTTTCTCAAAATGGCTGACTTGACCCCTCTCATCTTTGAAAGCCTATAACGTTTTTTTTTGTAGCCTGAAACTCAACTTTAGTACCATTTGAAAGCTGAGATTCTAAACTTTATAGTGATACCAAAACCAAAAAATGCCCAAACTGAGAGTTATTGTGCCTTTTGTGAGAATGGGTCACATTTGGTTTTTATTCGTTTATGATCGTACGTTTACGCTTGACAAAGGTCAGTTGGCCGAAAATTTGCGTCTGTCTTGTCTGCTTGTATAAATTATGCGTTCTTATTCTATTTTTTTCTTCTTCTGGTTCCTGTTTGCTTGAACGCAGGCAGTCACACATGTTCTGGATTTCTTAATTTTCATTGTCAGAATGGAGATTATATCATATGTAGCATTTTCTTTATTTGTAATATTTTATTTCTGTTTGGCGGATGTGTCTCATCCAGATTTGCTACTGGTGACATTTTTCTCCGGTCACAGTCTATTTGTTCTGTGAGTAGTTTGATTTTCGTATCAGTCTGATCTTTTGCACAATGGCAACAGTGTCTCACTGTTGTTGTTGCTGCTGTTATTGTTGCTGTGGTGGTGATGGTGATGGTGTTGTTTTCTGTAAGGCTCACAAGCCAATCTACATAAAAAATCCGATTCATCGAGGAAAACAAATTGCATTACAGGGTCCACACACAATGTAGGTCAGTGCATGCACAAGAATAAACAACGATTTCTGTCTTGTTCTTCTCCCAGTCTCTCTTTTTCTTCCTATCTGTCTGTCTGTCTGCCTGCTTTCCTCCCTCCTTCCCTCTCTCTCTCTCCTTTCTTCTCTCTATCTCTGTCTCATTGTCTTTTTTTTTCTCTCTCTCTCTTACCTCTCTCACCTACCCTCTCTCAAATCCAGTCTCTCTCCTCCTCTCTCTTTCTCGCTCACTTTTTCTGTTTATCTCTCTCTCTCTTTTCTCTCTCTCCTTCTGTTTCTCTCTCTCCCTCCCTCTCTCTCTCTCTCTTTCACCTCTCTCTCTCTTCTTTCTTTCCTTCGTTTCTTTCTCTCTCTCTCTATCTCTACCTTTGTCTCTCTCTTTCTCTCCTATATTTCCTTTCCTCCCTCGCTGTCTCTCTGTCCCTCTATCTCTCTAATCCTCTGTCTGTGCTTTCCCTGTCTGCCTTTTTCTCTCTCTCTCTCTCTATCCTCTTCCTTCCTCTCTCTCTTCTCTCCTATATTCCTCTTCCTCCCTCGCTCTCTCTGTCCCTCTTCTCTTCTGTCTCTCTGTCTCTGTCCTGTCTTCTGTCCTCTTTTCTGTCTCTCTCCTCTCCTCTCTTCTCTCTCTCTCTTGTCCCTCTCCTCTCTGTCCTCTCTCTGTCTCTTCTCTCTCTCTCTTCTTGTCTCTGTCTCTGTCTCTCTCTGTCTCTTTCTTTCTGTCTCTCGTCTCTGCTCTCTCTGTCTCTGTCTCTTTCTCTGTCTCTGTCTCTGTCTCTCTCTGTCTCTGTCTCTGTCTCCTCTCTGTCTCTGTTCTCTGTCTCTCTCTGTCTCTCTCTGTCTCTCTCTGTCTCTGTCTCTCTCTGTCTCTCTGTCTCTGTCTCTCTCTGTCTCTCTGTCTCTGTCTCTCTGTCCTCTCTGTCTCTCTCTGTCTCTCGTCTGTCTCTCTCTGTCTCTCTGTCTCTGTCTCTCTGTCTCTGTCTCTCTCTGTCTCTCTCTGTCTCTGTCTCTCTCTGTCCTCTGTCTCTGTCTCTCTGTCTCTGTCTCTCTCTGTCTCTCTGTCTCTGTCCTCTGTCTCTGTCTCTCTCTCTCTGTACAGCCAGCTCACTGTATGCAAGAAACTGGAGTAATGGAACAAACCATAGGACAGCCAGCTACCTGTTTATATCGGTAATCTTGTGTTGGCAACAACCCTCTGTTTATATCGATCCCAGGTTTATTGGGTTCAATAATTATTGCGGGTGTTGTGAGCTGTCTGAGTAAAGGGTTGATTGAATTATTAATTGTGGTTGTCGTTGACGTTGTCGTCGTCATCACCATCATCATCGTCGTCTTCTTCATTTTTTTTTTTTTTTTTTTTACTAATGTTCTTGCTTATTTCTGATCTTTTATATTTTTTTTTTCTTCTCTTTTCTTCTTTTCTTCTCTCTTCTTCTTCTTCTTCTTCTTCTTCTTCTTCTTCTTCTTCTTCTTCTTCTTCTTCTTCTTTCTTTTCTTCTTCTTCCTTCTTCTTCTTCTTCTTCTTCTTCTTCTTCTCTTCTTCTCTTCTTCTTCTTCTTCTTCTTCTTCTTCTTCTTCTTCTTCTTCTTCTTCTTCTTCTTCTTTCTTCTTCTTCTTCTTCTTAAAAACATCAATTTATACCAGTTTATCTACATCTCACAGTCATGTCATGAAGATATTTTCGTGAAAAACACCTGTTTATGCTAATTTATCAACGACTCACGGTCATATTATGAAGAGTTTTACGTTAGAAAAATCAGCTGATAGATTATCAACGAGTTACAGTCATATCATGATGAGCTTTTCGTTGCAAAGATCAGTTTATATTAGTTTATGAACGACCCACAGTCATATCATGGAGAGCTTTTCGTTAAAACCGTTAGTTTATTCTAGTTTATCTACAGCTCATGGTCAAATCTGAAAGAGCTCTTCATTTTGAAAGATCGCTTTATACTAGTTTATGGATGACTTGCAATCATATTATGAAGAGCATTTCGTTAGAAAGATCAGTTTATGCTACTTTTTCGATGAATCACAGTCATATCCCTTTTTACACCAGAGTCCTTGATGTAGAAATTTATAACTCATTTTGGAAGACAAATTACCTATACAAATATGCATTTGAAGCAATATCTTACTAACACCTGTTCTGTGAACGACCAGTCTTACTTAAGTTTTACAGAAAAAGCAGTTTAGGTTTTTATTCATTTTAAAGACATTAGAGATATCTTTTCCAACAAAGTAAATATATAAGAAAATGAATAAATAAATAGATAGATAAATAAATATATATATAGATAGTAAATAAACAAATATGTAGATAAAGAAATAAATAAACAGATAAATAAATGAATCAATCAATGAATCAATAAATAAATGAATCAATAAAAAAATGAATGAACAAATAAATAAATAGATAAATGATGAATGAACGAACGAATAAATGAATGAATGAACGATCAAAG
>JAPXFY010000022.1:3919390-3934390 GCA_030674185.1 Monoplex corrugatus | reverse complement strand
AACTTTCTTTCACATATTGTGTGTCAACCAGGACCAACAGATACAGACAGGCAGCGATGTTGGTCAGGTCCTGAAATTTCACCAACACACACGATGACGCGTCCATGACGTGGATAAAACCTGACTGTGGGGTGCCAGTCTTCTCACAGAGCCCATAGCCTGTCAGGGTCAACACATCCACAATGATTCATTACGAAGCCACTTAATTCTCTGCTGTAAAAGATGATGATGGCACGGTGTTGCTTCAAACATTTCTCTGCTCTTAATGTTTCCTCCAGTTGGTCTTTTGGGCAGGCAGGTCCCATTTCTTTCCCTCCCTGCTGTACTTTCATACCTCTAAACAAAGTCAAATATAACCCAAACAAGTGTGACTGCCCACGTTCAAGCAAACAGGAACCAGAAAAAAAACCCACGAAAGAAGAATACGAAGGCGTATTTAATACAACAAAACAAGACATGCGCAAATTTTCGGGCAACTGGCCTTTGTCAAGCGTGAGATTACAAACAAACAAACACTAGATACAAAAAAAAATTGAGAAAAAAGGCTGAAACTTCCCTGCTGCTGTGTTCATGTGAGAAAATTGAAATATAGAAAACAAAAGACATGATGATATTATAACTCCATTGCTTCACTTTCCCCCACACTGCTCGCCTGTTTCACAAACAAATTTATACAGAATCAGTACATTATGTTACAATGGTTACTGCATTCATTTATCTTTGTGATAACCTCCGAATGTACACCCTGCTCGACCTCTCCGTTTCTTCTGATACTACTTGTTTACAAAATTCCTCGATTACTGATGTTCCATAGTTATTCCCGCACTTTTTCTGTGTCTGGTCCACACAACTGGAACCGAGTTTCCCTGTCTACTCCGACAGTCACAATCTCTGTCTTCCTTCAAGTTCTCACTGAAGAAACATAGTAACTAAGCAACATAACTCTTGAGAGTCACGGAGTTGTCTCCATGTAGAATTTCTCAAATCCACACAGTTTGCGCTACCCATTCAACTGCATAGGACGCAGCCACAAAGCATAAAGTTGTAAGCTCAGAATGTTCTGAGCTTACAACTTTATGCTTTGTAGAGGAACATTCTGAGCTTACAACTTTATGCTTTGTTAGAGGAATGTTCTGAGCTTATTACAATGTTATTGCTTTGTGGCTGCGTCTATGCTAGCTTGAATGGGTTAGCGCAAAACTGTGTTCGATTTGAGAAATTCTACATGGGAGGTAACTCCGTGACTTTCAAGATTATGTTGCTTAGTTAATATTTAAAATCTCCCTGCTTCACCTCTTATTTTCCTTGAAGACATACCTTTTTGTCCAGCAGTGATTTCCCCTTCAATGTGCCCACCCTTTCGCCATACTCCCCCCTCCTGTCGTCACCTCTGAGTTGTTGTTGTTGCGAGAGAATGCTTCTATAATAATAATAATAATTACAATAATTACATATTTATATAGCGCAAAATCTTGATAAAATCAAATCTAAGCGCCGAAACACACACACACGCACGCACGCACACACACGCACGCACGCACGCACACACACGCACCCACGCACACACACACACTCACACACACACACACACACACACACACCACACACACACACACACGGCTATAAATGGGGAGAAAGAATAAAAACAATGGAAAATTATAGAGGCTATTATATACAATTATATATTGCAATGTATAATTCTGGAATTATGAGAGTTAGTTAGTTGAGTGAGTTTTAAGTCCTACCACTCTTAGAGTTTACGAGGACTAGCGAAAACATGTTTTGTAGAAGCCTTCAATAATTTTAAAGCATTGTGAGAAACCGATGCTTTATTCGTTCTCTGATCCACCCTGGATGGCAATCGAATGGGTGAACCGAATGCATTATGAGAGTATGTGCTTTGATCTGATTTATATATCAAGGATTTGATGCTGTATAAATGTCAAGATCAAGGGACCACCACCACCCATTACCCACCACACCACCACCCACCACCCACCTACTCACTACCATCACCACCACCTCCACCCACTACCCACCACCACCACCCACCACCCACTATCACTACCACCACCCACTACCCACCACACCACCCACCACCCACTATCACTACCACCACCCACCACCTCACCCACTACCCACTACCACCATCACCACCACCAACCCACCACCCACTATCACTACCACCACCATCATCACCACCACCACCCACTACCCACTACCACCACCTGCTACCCCACCACCCACCACCCCACCTACCCCACCATCACCACACCATCCACTACCCACCATCACCACCACCACCCACCACCTCCACCCACTACCCACCATCACCACCACCACCCACTACCCACCATCACCACCACCACCCACTTACCCACCATCACCACCACCACCCACTACCCACCATCACCACCACCACCACCCACCATCCACCCACTACCCACCATCACCACCACCACCACTACCCATCATCACCACACCACCCACTACCCATCACCACCACCACCACCACACCACCATACCCACCATCACCACCACTACCCACCATCCACACCACTCCACCACCACCACCACGCACCACCCACCATCACCACCACACACACCAAAACAAGTGCGTAGAGTCAGGGCTTTTTAAGGACGTCTGTGAACAGTGCTTTCTCAGAATGTTCTGAAAATATTTCGAATCTGTTCTTACTGTTGTGATAGTCTATCAATTTTTTTCTCTACTTACATTATGTTTCATTTCCACTGCAACTTCTTCAAGGTGACAGTGACCTTGAGACAAATAAAAATCTGATTATTTGTGTAGCATTTTTGTTTTGTAATAAAGAAGATTGTTCGAATGGCTTGATCATCTTGTTCTTATCCTGAAGCTTGCGCGTTTCAAGCAAACAATATTGAAATGACTTTACTAACGTGGGTTTCATTTTGTGTGTGTGTGTGTGTGTGTGTGTGTGTGTGTGTGTGGTGTGTGTGTGTGTGTGTGTGTGTGCGCGCGTGTGTGTGTTTGCGTGTGCGTGTGTGTGTATGTGTGTGTGTGTGTGTGTGTGTTTCGTTCCAGTGGAACAAAAGTTCTTCAAGAGTGTTTCATCTTCACGAAGACATCACGACAGCGAGTCTCATCCATCAAATCTTGTCGGCTGTGAAAAGATAAGACAAGACAAGACAAGAGACGGCACAAGACCCCCTGTCAACTGCCCAACCCGCAGTCAAGAGAGGACACGACAAGATAACACCCCCCCCCCATCAACTGCCCAAGCTCCCCTGCCCCCAGCCAAGAGACGGCACGACAAGACACCCTGTCAACTGCCCAATACCCCTCTCCCCTCCCAGATTTGTAGACACAAGGCTTTAGACAAACAGCAATCAGTTTCGCACGTGCGCTTCGGACAGTGAAAGGGAGGGTCAGCTCCACCAAATGACTGTGTATTCTAGCCGCCGGCGCCTTGTGCTGTTCCCGCCAAAGTATATTGAAGGAGATTCGTGAGCGTAACTGGAAATCTTCTCTTTGAAAGCCTGCGAGTGTTAAGCAAACAACTTGTCTTTTTCCCCCCTGAAGCAGATTTCTTTAAAGAGTTTTTTTTTAATGTTTTTGAATGATGTGTGTCGGTGTGTAAATACACACTAGCTATCACTGCAAGTCATTTGGAAAGAAAGAGTCTGAATAATTGTTGTTTAAATATTTTGATCCAAAATCTGAAATGCGGAGAGACAAATATTTAAATAGAAAATGTGAGTTTTCGGTATGTGTATCTTGGATATAAACTTTGAGAAATCTGGGAAGTGATTTGTTTTTTGTTTTTTTCAATTACAGAATATAATTATTTCTTTTTTCAAGTTGTATGATGTGAACCTTTATTTCCTTTTAGCTCTTTTAATCACGACTCGCACTTTGCAAACACCAGGCAATGATTTTCTTCCCTTCTGAAGCAGCAAAGACCTTAGATAGTAATGAATGTATGTGCGTAGCACACGCTAGTTGCATGCCCGTTGTAGTCTACTAGTAACAGAGATCACTAACATCGCGATAAAAAGACGCTTCACATCATCCAATGGAGACGAAAAATTTCATTTGTGTACAACGTTAGTAACTGAAACATATTTTTGAATGTTTTCAACAATAATGCAAAACTTTGTTAAGCATGAAACAATTGAAATTCGTGATATATGGTCAATGTTTGTGGACGATATGAAAGTTTGTGCACTATCGTGGTTTCTCATTCAATGACGTCATGAAAAAGTGTACACTATTCGGTGTCGGGCGATCTGATTTGTGTGATGATGACGTAACGTCCGGCATCTTGTTGGCAAAAAATACGCCTTAGAATCCTGGATTTTTGTTATTTGTAATACTGCTGTTCCACAGTTCTCCGTTTACAACCTGGACTACGTCAATTACTGTCATTTGAAAGACAGCAGGCACAGTTTTTACCACTGCCCCCCACCCCCACCCCCACTACTATCACAACTTTCACTATCTAGCCATCCCAAACACCCGTACTGACACAATTTCCAACACCACCGCCTCCAAAATCCAGTATTTAACCTGAGCATACTGACACAATTTCCACCACCATCACTTCCAAAATCCAGCATTTAAACCCTGAGCATATTGATACAATTTCCACCACCACCGCCTCCAAAATCCAGCATTTAACCTGAGCATATTGACACCATTTCCACTACTACCACCACCTCCAAAATCCAACATTTAACCTAGCATATTGATACAATTTCCACCACTACCCTCTCGAAAATCTAACATATAACCTGAGCGCACTAAGCCCCTATCTTCACCCTCACTCACTCACTCACTCACTCACTCACTCCCTCCTCACTCACTCACTCACTCACTCACTCACTCACTCCTTCAAACGCCAGAACAATGTGGGGTTCCTCAAGACCCAGAACCAATTCCAGAACCCCCCATCCGTCCACCATTTCCAGACAAAACAGTGACATCATTTCCGTCACCACGCCTCTGCAAACGTCCGCAGCGTCAGCAGAGGACAGGCTGCAGCCAACTGGTGCTACTGGTGGTGGCGGCCGGACCACCAGCGGCAGCGGCGACAACAACAACGGCAGCCGCGGCGGCGCTGGTCCTGCCAGACCAAGTAGCTGCTGTTTCTGCTGCTGCGTCAGACCCAGCCGACCACGTCGCGGCAGAGAGGATGGTAGCAAAGACAAGGTGAGTTTGCTGTCTTCGTTCGTCCGTTTTCTTTGGTTTGATTGGTTTGTTGGCTAGTTGGTTGGTTATTTTGAAAAAAGTTTTATTCTAGGGAAAAAGAAAATGCATCAGATACTTTCAGTACGTTTTAAAAGAAAATGTGAAATAATGACAATGAAATTTTCATTTGTATAGCCCAAACGGTCCATATCAAAAGCATTGCTTGTTGTATTTTATAGTAGGCTTTTTTATATTTTACGGGAATAATAAAAGACGATAACAGAAAGATATCCAGGGACCATAACCCGGACACAGGCCAGTTCCCTTATAGTGTTAGGAATAAGGTGGTAACATTTATTTTGATCGGGGTTTCTTCTCTGACCAATTTCTGCTGTCCAGCTGACCCGAGATTGTCATACTACTGTACGAAAACATTATCAAAAGTTGAACATAACAGTTTGGAGTTTCGAAGTTTGTTCGAGAAGGCTTCATCGCAACTTGGACAATGCCATACATGCTCCACCAAGATATCTGCCAGCAATTATGTGGCAGAGTCTTATGATTTTTCAGAGAAACCTGTGCGGCGTTTCGAGTTTGTTCGAGAAGGCTTCATCAATTCCATACATGCTCCACAAAGAAATCTGCTAGCAATTATGTAGCAGAGTCTTATGATTTTTCAGAGAAACCTGTGCGCTGGCAAGGTCTTGAAATAGGACGTGGAGGGGGGGGAGACTTATGAAACACTAAGCTGACACCACCAGAATGATGGAAACATTAAGAAGGGCAGCCAGTAGGCCAGTGGACCTATGAAACACTAAGCTGACACCACCAGAATGATGGAAACATTAAGAAGGGCATCGAACAGGCCAGTGGACCTATGAAACACTAAGCTGATACCACCAGAATGATGGAAACATTAAGAAGGGCATCGAGCAGGCCAGTGGACCTATGAAACAGTAAGCTGATACCACCAGAATGATGGAAACATTAAGAAGGGCAGCCAGTAGGCCAGTGGACCTATGAAACACTAAGCTGACACCACCAGAATGATGGAAACATTAAGATGGGCAGCCAGTAGGCCAGTGGACCTATGAAACACTAAGCTGACACCACCAGAATGATGGAAACATTATGATAGGCAGCCAACAGGCCAGTGGACCTATGAAACACTAAGCTGACACCACCAGAATGATGGAAACATTAAGATGGGCAGCCAGTAGGCCAGTGGACCTATGAAACACTAAGCTGACACCACCAGAATGATGGAAACATTATGATGGGCAGCCAACAGGCCAGTGGACCTATGAAACACTAAGCTGACACCACCAGAATGATGGAAACATTATGATGGGCAGCCAACAGGCCAGTGGACCTATGAAACACTAAGCTGACACCACCAGAATGATGGAAACATTAATGATGGGCAGCCACAGGCCAGTGGACCTATGAAAACTAAGCTGACACCACCAGAATGATGGAAACATTAAGATGGGCAGCCAACAGGCCAGTGGACCTATGAAACAGTAAGCTGATACCACCAGAATGATGGAAACATTAGAGATGGTCACAGCCCGCCATTTTCAGGCAGTGGAACGTATGAAATAGTAAGCTCAGACGACCACCAGACAGAATGAAACATAAGATGGGAACAAGCACAGCCTATGACCTATAAAAATAATCACTTAGTATGTTGGTAAATTAGATTGGGCAGAACGGCTGATGTGGACCTTATGAATGACAGGTGAGACACCGAGGGAATTGATGGGAAACATTAAGAGGACAACATGGCCCATGACGTTATGAAACGAGTAAGTGATACACAGAATGCTGGAAACATTCAGAAGTGCGTCGAACAGGCCAGCTTTTAATGTTGCGGGCTGGGATTGAAGTGGAGTATTGATTAGATTGGGAGTCAATAGCTTTATCAAAAGAATCGACCAGCGGGCGTAACGACAGGCAATGAAACAGTAAATGAATCTGAAACAAACACAAGCTTCTATACATCATTTATAAAAATAATCATTTGTTTGTTTGTTTGTTTGTTAATTGATTGTTTGGTAGATACGCTGATTGGCTTACTGAGTGACAGGGTGATTGATCGATTCCGGGAGTGAATGTTTGATTGATTGGTCGATCGATGTCTTTGTAGTTTGATGACTATATTATGGCAAAGCCATGACGTTGTTTATTTTGAGCGAGTGAATGGTTGAATAAATGAGCGAGTGAATGGTTGAATAAATGAGCGAGTGAATGGTTGAATAAATGAGCGAGTGAATGGTTGAATAAATGAGCGAGTGAATGGTTGAATAAATGAGCGAGTAAGTGAGTGATTAAGGGAGTGAAAGAGTGAGGGATGGTGTGAAAGAGGAACTGGATGTATTATGATAAGACAATCTGTTTGGTGGTTGACTGAATGAGTGAGTGAATGAGTGGTGAGTAGATTGATTTATCAGCTTTTTTTCCCCAGGGAATTGGCGGTACCAAGGTTATTTTCGCTGTAGTTTACAGCGTGAAACCCCTTTTGCTTGCTCCTGTAGAGTGGAGTGAAGCTTTTCTGGTTTTGTGTGTGTATGCGGTCTTTTAGAAGAGAAAGACGTTCTTCCCAACAAATGCTTATCGAAAAGTTGAGAGATACAGGAAGATAATCATTAATGAAAATTCCCTTTTGTTTGGAATATTATCATAATTTAGAAACAATCATACATAGAACAATTTGATTGTAGTGGTTGTGAGGTGGTGGATGTCAACACGCAAAGTCAGAACAAATTTGAGGCAACTGAAATGTGGGCGTTGAATGTTCCATGGACAGCAAAGAAAACAAACGAGACGGTCTTGAAGGAGGCAGAACAACATCATTAATAAAGAAGACTAGGAAAAGACAAGCAACATTTATAGGACATTTTATGAGGAAAGGGGAATTAGTTAGAACACCTGGTCACAATAGGAAATCTGGAGGGAAAGAGATCACCAGGTAGACCCAGGAAGAAAATATTGGATAGACTTGCAGGGTGGCTGAAGACAGAGAGGGTAGGAGATGTACTTTCAGCGACAGGGGACAGATTCGTGTGAAGGGCCATCATCGCCAGCACTATACGGCAGGGCACATGATGAATATGTGGTCTTTCATTAAATGGACACAGAAAATGCACGCATTATTCTCTCTCTCTCTCTCTCTCTCTCTCACTCTCTCTCTTTCTCTCTCTCTCTCTTTCTCTCTCTGTCTCTCTGTCTCTCTCTGCCTTTCTCTCTCTCTCACTCTCTCACTTTCTCTCTCTCTTTTTCTCACTCTCTCTCTTTCTCTCTCTCTCTCTCTCTTTCTCTCTCTGTCTCTCTGTCTCTCTCTCTCTGTCTTTCTCTCTCTCTCACTCTCTCACTTTTCTCTCTCTCTCTCTCTCCCTCCTCTCTCTCTCTCCTCTTCTGTTACTGCTCTCATCTATCTCAATGGATGATAAATGATATTTGGTCGGTCAAAGATTCAATCAGTCTGAAATGAAAGTTTATTCATCTATTGTTAGATCGTTGACTTTATCCCCCCCCCCCCCCATCAGCATATTGAACCAGAGTTATATGTTGGGTAAGTCATTCAGTAATATCATAAAGAAGAAGGGAGCAATAAACAGATCCCTGTGGGGTACCCATTTGAACGGTTCGTTTTGTTGAATACACATTTTCAGTCCTTGTTTGATGCTTTGACTCCCGCAACCTGTCCAACGTCATCCTGCATTGTCAGCCATGCTCATCATCATCATCAGGTGCCTTGCCGCATGGCGTTGGCGATCATGGACTTCCATCTGTCTCTATCTCTTGTTGCCCCAAGCATCTCCCCCACCCTCCCTGTCCCCAGCCACTCTGCAAGTCCGTCCAGCATTTTCTCCCTGGGTCTACCTGGTGCTCTCTTTCCCTCCAGCTTTCCCCTTTGTGACCAGGTGCTCCAAATCCCCCTTCCTCATAAAATGGCCTATAAATGTTGCTGTCTTTTCCTAATCTTCCTTATGAATGATCTACTTGTGTCTGCCTCCATCAAGACTGTCTCGTTTGTTTTCTTTGCTGTCCATGGAACCCTCAACATTCTTCTTAGAAACCACATCTCGGCTGCCTCAATCTTGTTCTGGATTTGTTTGTTGACTGTCCACGCCTCGCATCCGTACAACAGTATTGGTTCTATATAACATTCAAGAACTCTCTTCCTGATGTTAATTGATAGGCATTTGTTGATAAGAATGCTTGTCATCTTCTTGAATGCTGTTTTGGCTTGGCTGATTCTGCCGGCTATCTCTGTCAACCATGCTAGCAAAGCGAAACCTTGATCTTTTGACTCCCTCACCCTATCCACCAGCTTCATTAGGGAGTCAAATGGTTAAGTTTTCGCAGTTCACGGATAGGGTGTGGGAGTCAGTGGGTTAAAATGTATGGGTGAATGCAGTGTTGGAAACGATCGTTGTCTTTGGTGTTAAGGTTGTCACGTCCGATGATCGACACGTTTTGGTTGCCATAGAAAAGGGAGGTAATAGAGGGCTTTAAACAAGTTCCTTTTGATCCGAAGGGCCGTGTTTTTAATGGGTGCTACCTTGCTGATAACAAAATTGTTGTTCGGGAATATGGTCAATACATCTTCAACAACTTTTACAACGTGTTCACCAGCTGGAACCAGATAAAAAAAAAAAGAATAGGAGCGCGTATTTAATACAACCAGACAAGACAGGCGCAAATTTTCGGTCAACTGGCCTTTGTCAAGCGTAGACGTAGAATCACAAACAAACAAACACCAAAATACAAAAATTAGGAGAAAAAAAACAACAACCTGAAACTCCCCTGCTGCTTAGTCCTTTTCTCACACTGGACCAAGCAGCAGGGAAGTTTCAGTCTTTTATTCCTAATTTTTGTATTTGGTGTTTGTTCGTTTGTGATCTTTCGATTGACAAAGGCCAGTTGGCCGAAAATTTGCGCCTGTTTTTGTCTGGTTGTATTAAATACGCGTTCTTCTTCTTTTCAGTGTTTTTTTTCCTGGTTCCTGTTTGCTTGAAAGCAGGCAATCACACTTGTTTTGGATTATGTGCACTTGCTGTTTTTTTGATTAGTGGTCTTTGGATCGTTAACACTACTGTGAGTACATTTCCTGCGGGTTGGTTGGTTCTTTTCATACAGCCGTGGACTTAGGCTCCGATATGTTGAGTTACAGTTCCATCCTGCAACATTAAACGTTGATATTAATCAAAGTACATAACTCTTGAGAATTATCTCCCATGTTGTACTTCTCAAATATAACACAGTTTGCGCTACCCACTCAGCCAGCATAGAAGCAGATACAAAGTACAAAAACAGTAAGCTCAGAACACTCCTCAAAAAAGGAGCGCCCAAGCCCACCTTTATACTCTGCAAATACCCTACACACAACTATGAGAGAGGAGAGAAATACATACAACGTTGGCCTGTTTTTGCTGCCCATCTTAATGTTTCCACCATTCTGGTGGTGTTAGCTTAGTGTTTGATAGGTCCACTGGCCTGTTCACTGCCCATCTTAATGTTTCCACCATTCTGGTGGTGTCAGCTTACTGTTTCATAGGTCCACTGACCTGTTGGCTGCCCATCTTAATATTTCCACCATTCTGGTGGTGTCAGCTTAGTGTTTGATAGGTCCACTGGCCTGTTGGCTGCCCATCTGAATGTTTCCATCATTCTGGTGGTGTCAGCTTAGTGTTTGATAGGTCCACTGGCCTGTTTTGCTTCCCATCTGAATGTTTCCATAATTCTGGTGGTGTCAGCTTAGTGTTTGATTGGTCCACTGGCCTGTTTTTGCTGCCCATCTTAATGTTTCCATCATTCTGGTGGTGTCAGCTTAGTGTTTCATAGGTCCACTGGCCTGTTGGCTGCCCATCTTAATATTTCCATCATTCTGGTGGTGTGAGCTTAGTGTTTCATAGGTCCACTGGCCTGTTGGCTGCCCATCTTAATGTGTCCATCATTCTGGTGGTGTCAGCTTAGTGTTTGATAGGTCCACTGGCCTGTTTTTGCTGCCCATCTTAATGTTTCCATCATTCTGGTGGTGTCAGCTTAGTGTTTCATAGGTCACTGGCCTGTTCACTGCCCATCTTAATGTGTCCATCATTCTGGTGGTGTCAGCTTAGTGTTTGATAGGTCCACTGGCCTGTTGGCTGCCCATCTTAATGTTTCCATCATTCTGGTGGTGTCAGCTTAGTGTTTCATAGGTCCACTGGCCTGTTCACTGCCCATCTTAATGTTTCCATCATTCTGGTGGTGTCAGCTTAGTGTTTCATAGATCTCCCGCCTTTCCTGTCCTCAGTTCAAGACCTTGTGTGCAGGCTCTGGAAGTCTGCCTGATAATTGCTGGCATATTTAGGGGTGGTAGGGCGCATATGGAATCGTCTGAGTGCGATGAATCCCTTTGAACAAAGTGCAAAGTGCAAAGTGCAAAGTCAACAGATCAGGATGTGGTCTGCTGGATGTCAAGGGAACTGTTCCTCAGTTGGTAGTTTTTTGATATCCTTGATCATCAGTGATATTTTTCCTTGTGTAACAAAACCATATGATGAACGTTGTCTCTTCTTATCTACACCATGCAGGGTGACGTCGTGCAGAAGAAAATCACGTGATAGCATTGTAGGATCTTTTGCTTTCCTTCCAGTTTTCCAGCTGATGTCGCATAAGATCTAGTTTTTGTCGCTGAAGATTTCTATGTCTCGTCGTCAGTTGTGTTGTTATTTTTTCTTTTCGATTACCGCTGTTTCAGGCTATGAAATGGCTTTGGTACAGTGCTAAGGCCTAGTGTTTGTAGGTGTAGGCCTTTTCCGTGTTTTTTACAACCTCGGTATAAGTATTGGGCCGCGGGGACAAAGTTGGACGTAGATGGGAGAAAACCGTCTGTGTGCCAACAGATACACATACTGCCTTGATCCTGCTTGGCACCTCCATCCCACAGACCATCGTTCATGTGTGGCTAGCAAAATATGTTTTTCTTCTAAATTTTGTCTGAAAATGAAAGGATGGTGAATCTTAAACCACCCTTCGCTTGAAGAAATGACTGTCGATTGGCATCGGGAGCTTGGAGGGAGAGTGTCCCAAGAGTGGGAGGCATTGGTAGAAGATTGCCAGGCGTTGTCGTTAGCATTATCATCATCATCATCAGGTGCCCTGCCGCATGGCGTTGGCGACCATGGACTTCCATCCATCTGTATCTCTCGTTGCCCCCAGCATCTCCCCCACCCTCCTCGTCCCCAGTCATTAGCATTAGCAATAATGATAATAAGCCTTTCGTGTGCAATGGGGCTTCAATGCTCCCTTCTGTTTGAAGCCTTCACCTGTGTTGTCGATTGGGTCATGCAAGGCATGGACAGCCCACTTTTTGCTTGAAGAAATGACTGTCGGTCGGCGTCGGGAGCTTGGGAGGAGAATGTCCCGAGAGTGGTGACGCATTGATGCTCTGGGTCCCTATCCGCACCGTTGTGGTGTTTCTTGTTAATTAACAGCTGGTGTTTCATGACGAACATTGTCTTTGTAGGACATATACTGCTGCCATCTTGTTTCTGTTGTTTTATGGTCTTTTGTTTTTTTTTCTTGTTTTTTTTCGCGTCAACACAGAGCGCGCAAAGTTTAAAGAATGTTGCGTGTTTCCATGTTGACGACGACTTGTGAATTTGACAGTGTGTTTGCATTTATTTCTGTCTTTTTGTACATGGCTGTTGCTTTTAATTTTTTTCCATTATCTCCGTAAACATAGTCAGTGTAATGCCTGTTGCACGTTAATGTGATCGTGTTTCTTCTCTTTTGTGTGTATTCTCATTGCATTAATTCTTTCATCGATTAGTTCAGTAAATCAACCACTCCTTCGCTAAAGCTTCTGTATCTTTGCTTCAAAGTTTAAACTATCGATTAACAGGTACAGTCAAGTGGGTAAGACGTGGGACTTCTAATAAGAAGGGATCTGGGTTCGATCCTCCTAAACACCTCTGCCTGGTAGATATAGGGTGGAGATTGGAAACAGGTTATTCCTTATGTGCCGAACCTATTGTGTGCCTAGATCTCCTTTTCTTCCTCTCATTCCTCTTTGTGCGTAATTGCTGAACAACTTCAAAACTGCACGTTAAAGATCCTGTACGTTATGTCAAAAACTGGCGTCGTATGGAAACGTAAGTGAAAACAGGGTGTGCAAAATGTGTAACAACAGTGTGGGCAAAAGAACGTGCATACCCACATCAGAGAAAATCAAAACATCAATAACAACAACAACAACATCAACAACAACAACAACAACAATAAATCATAATAACAATAATAATAATAACAGTATAATAACAACACAAGAAAGCAAATTAATGACATCCTGATAATAATAACAGTAATAATAACAACAAGAAAGCAAATTGATGACATCCTGATAATAATAACAGTAATAATAACAACACAGAAAGCAAATTAATGACATCCTGATAATAATACAGTAATAATAACAAACAAGAAAGCAAATTAATGACATCCTGATAAATAAAAACAATTACAAATTCTTTACTGATAGCAAAAACACCACCAGGCGAAGACGGCAACATGGTCACAATCATATAATGGGAAGACTTGAGCTGAAACTAAAGAGAAGAAAACAAACCAAAAGTAACATCACACTAATCTTGGACTCTTAAAGACAAGATGAATCGACTCGTGCAAAATGTACCGTGTATGTTCAAAATAAATTCAGTGTTTTGGAGGACGTCGGTGACAATGAGGAACAATGGACAAATTTTGAGAAACTCGATAAATGAAGCTTGTGAAGAAATCCCTGGAGATGAAACAAAAACAAAGATGAAAAGGATGAAAAAGGAAACTTTAAGTTTGAAGGAAGAACAGAGCAGGGCAAAAGGAAAAGAGGAAGAATACAAAGAGATATATAAAAAATCGTGAATGGATGCAATGAAGCCAAGGAAGCTTGGCTAAAAACTAAGTTGAAAGAAACAGAGGGCCGGAAAAATATAGATCCTCAGTTTACTGTATGTGCAGAAACATCGAAGAAATTGACCACAGGAAAAAGACATGTACATTAACTGGTTGTTGGTAAGATTATTACGAATAAAAAAATCCCACAAAATAGATTTGTGGGGAGAGTACATTAAGAACCTTTATGATGATGATGAGAAGAGAGAGAGGAAGAATGCGATCATTAGAAAGAACATTGAAGGACCACCATGTTAGAACAGCGTTGAAAAAGATGAAACCAGGAAAAGCCCCAGGACCAGACAATATCACTACAGAAATGACTGGGGCTCTAGATTATTTAAAATTGAAAAAAAAAAACCCTCCTAAAAGAAACTTATGACATGGGATAAATCTTCGAAGATATGTCAAAATCAGTTTTCTTTCGCTTCCAAAGAAAGTAGAAGCTATAGAATGCAGACTCCATCGTACAATCAGCTTGGTGAGTCATGTAACAAAGATTCCAAGAATAATCATTATGAGAAGGAACAACATCAAAGAAGAAATAGCAGAAGAACAATGTGAATTTGTCGAAGGGAAAGCAACTATCAATGCCATATACATCCTAAGAATGCTCATAGAAAGATCAGTTCAGTTGAATAAGGATCTATATTTATGTTTGTTGATTATACCAAGGCTTTTGATCGGGTAAGACACAAAGAATTGATCAATCAGCTAGAAATGCTCACTGGTGATGGAAAGATCTCTGAAATAATTAGGAATATGTATGGGAAACAAACAGCAGCAATGAGAGTAGAATATGACATAAGTTCTTACCAAAATATCAACAGAGGGGTTAGGCAGAGTTGTGTTCTCTCACTAGATTTGTTTTCACTTTACAGGGAAACCAT
>JAPXFY010000022.1:3906890-3909390 GCA_030674185.1 Monoplex corrugatus | reverse complement strand
TGCCTCTCTCCCTCCTTCCATCCGTCCATCCCTCCCTCCTTCCATCCGTCCATCCCTGCCTCTCTCCCTCCTTCCATCCCTGCCTCTCTCCCTCCTTCCATCCGTCCATCCCTCCCTACTTCCATCCGTCCATCCCTGCCTCTCTCCCTCCTTCCATCCGTCCATCCCTCCCTCCTTCCATCCGTCCATCCCTCCCTCCTTCCATCCGTCCATCCCTGCCTCCTTCCATCCGTCCATCCCTCCCTCCTTCCATCCGTCCATCCCTGCCTCCTTCCATCCGTCCATCCCTCCCTCCTTCCATCCGTCCATCCCTCCCTCCTTCCATCCGTCCATCCCTACATCCCTCCCTCTCTTTGCTGTCCATGGAACTATCAACACTCTTCTTAGAAACCACATTTCAGCTGCCTCAATCTTGTTCTGGCTTTGTTTGTTGATTGTCCACGTTTCGCATCCGTACAATAACATCGGTTCTTTATAACACTGAAGAACTCTCTGGTGTTGATTGATACGCATTTGTTGGTAAGAATGCTTTTCATTTTCTGTTATGATAGTACAGCATCATAGTCATAGTAATGATTATGGTAGTACAGCATCATAGTCATAGTAATGATTATGGTAGTACAGCATCATAGTCATAGGAATGATTATGGTAGTACAGCATCATAGTCATAGGAATGATTATGGTAGTACAGCATCATAGTCATAGTAATGATTATGGTAGTACAGCATCATAGTCATAGTAATGATTATGATAGTACTTATCATCACAAGTGTTGTTGCTGCTGCCAAGGGTTGGTAATCATGACTGCCATCAGGCTTACTTCAATACATATCATCATCATTATCATCATCAGTCCCGTAGTCTGGTTGACCGTTGGGGCACCACTGAAGATTTTGCAACCAACTTCCTCCACTCCTCACGGTCCTCAGCTTTCCGCAGAATGATGTTCCATTCAAGGCCAGTCCACTCTCTGATATTGTCTTCCCATCTTTTTCTCTGTCTGCCTCTT
Organism: Monoplex corrugatus; assembly: GCA_030674185.1. Taxonomy (NCBI): domain Eukaryota; kingdom Metazoa; phylum Mollusca; class Gastropoda; order Littorinimorpha; family Ranellidae; genus Monoplex; species Monoplex corrugatus. The sequence continues at coordinate 3,908,380 of JAPXFY010000022.1, read as the reverse complement.
CGTCTCCCTCCCTGAACTGTTCCCTGCAAGACGGTCTTGGCCAGTCCAGATGATCGTGTGACGTGCCCGTACCACCTCAGTTTGCGTCTTATCACTGAGGTCAGGAGGTCTTCATACGGCCCGATGGCGTTTTCGATTCGGGTTTTCACTTCTTTATTGGTTATATGATCTTTGTACGAGATACCAAGGAGTTTACGGAAGCATCTCATCTCCATTGCCTGTATCCTTCTTTCAGTGTCTGCTGTTATGGTCCATGTTTCGCATGCATACAAAAATATTGACATGACAAGGGAACGCATCAGTCTGATCTTGGAGCCGATAGCGATATTCTTGTCGTTCCAGATGACTTTTAGCTTGGTCATTGCATCTGTGGTCTGGGCAGTCCTGGAAAGTACTTCGGGCTGTGATCCTTCATCTGATACTATGGCTAGCAAATATTTAAATCTATGGACGGTCTCAAGTTTCTTGTTGTCTACAATACATATCAGACAACTTTAAATAAACCTTTCCATACCCCAACAGAGGCGTGAGATAGCGGTGCAGTGTCTATGGAACACGACAGAACAGCTGAACGTGCTGTACGAGGAGGAGTGGAAGAAGATGGCCAACAAGGTTCTGGAGGAGTTCCAGCAGGACATGTTAAACCTGACTCACAGAGGCTGGGACGGCACCGAGGCTGGACGAGGCCTGACCTCTTGGACACTGGGGCCATCCCTGCTGTACTCCATCACCGTCATTACCACTATAGGTAAGGTGGGAAAACGACATACCCGCCCCCCACCCCCACCCCCACCCCAAGTGGGGATGCCAGGGACTCTTTCAGTGTAAATAGTATCCCCACCCTCTTGAAATTCTGTGCTAGAAATGTCCTCTTTTCTGTCACTCTCTTCGTTTCTTTCTTCCTCCTTTGCTTTCTGTCATTTCTTCCTATCATCTTTTGCCTTGCTGGTCCATTCACCTGTATGTGTTTGATAAAGTCTTAAGTATTTTCTCTTTGGATTGATAGTTGGTTACATGTATTAAGTGCATTTTTGGCTCTAGGGAAATGAGATATGCAAAAGCAGTTTTAGGTAATTTAGGCCCGTTTCTGTATATACAGGGGGGGGGGGTGCAAAAGTAGGTATACAGTAAGTATCACATCATTATTATAATGCTTAATTCCGCTCTCGATTAGAGGAGTGTGTGAATACCGACGGCAAGCAGTTTGAGTATCTGAGGGATTCAGGCTGTGCTTGTTATTACATGTATATGCAATATTCATTTGTATAATAAATGCAATGAGTATTGTACGTGTTTTCTTTTTTCATAACTGTATACCTACTTTTGCACCCCCTGTATATTTAAGTGTCCTTATTTATGTTTCAATTTGTATTCAGGTTTCTTTCTTAAATCCTCGTGTGCGATAAATTGGACGGTGTGGTCAACGCCAGGGACATCTCCTTAAATTATGTGGGCGAATGCATTGATATGTGTACTTAATTTTCTTTTCG
>JAPXFY010000022.1:3886890-3899390 GCA_030674185.1 Monoplex corrugatus | reverse complement strand
TTGGTGTTGGTGTTGTTTGTTGGTGTTGGTGTTGGTGTTGTGTGTGTGGTGTTGGTGTGTGTGTGTTGGTGTTGGTGTTGGTGTTGGTGTTGTGTGTTGGTGTTGGTGTTGGTGTTGGTGTTGGTGTTTGTGTTGGTGTTGGTGTTGGTGTTGGTGTTGGTGTTGTGTGTTGTTGTTGGTGTTGTTGTTGGTGTGTTGGTGTTGGTGTTGGTGTTGGTGTTGTGTTGGTTTGGTGTTGGTGTTGGTGTGGGTGTTGTGTGGTATTGGTGTTGGTGTTGTGTTGGTGTTGGTGTTGGTGTTGGTGTTTGTGTTGGTGTTGGTGTTGGTGTTGGTGTTGGTGTTTGTGTTTGGTGTTGGTGTTGGTGTTGGTGTTGTTGGTTGTGTTGGTGTTGATGTTGGTGTTGGTGATGTGATGATGTTGGTGTTGATGTTGGTGTTGGTGTTGGTTGTTGGTGTTGGTGTTGTGTTGGTGTTTGTGTTGGTGTTGGTGTTGGTGTTGGTGTTGTGTTGGTGTTGGTGTTGGTGTTGGTGTTGGTGTTGGTGCTGGTGTTGGTGTTGGTGTTGGTGTTGATTTTGGTGTTGGTGTTGATGTTGGTGTTGGTGTTTGTGATGATGTTGGTGTTGATGTTGGTGTTGGTGTTGGTGTTGGTTTTGGTATTGGTGTTGGTGTTGGTGTTGGTGTCGGTGTTGGTGTACGTGTTGGTGTTGATGTTGGTGTTGGTGTTGCAGTTGATGTTGGTATTGGTGTTGATGTTGATTTTGATATTGATGATGATTCTCCCACGCTGTCTACCATTAGCTTTGGAGGCTATGTACCAGATGTGCTACTGATGTTGGTGTGGGTGTTTCTGGTGTTGTTGGTGTTGATATTGATGTTAATGTTGACTTAAATAATGATGATGATGCTTCCACGTTGCCATTGGGTTTGGAAACTATGTGTCAGGTGTGCTGCTGATGTTGGTGTAAGTGTTATTGGTGTTTGTTTTGGTGTTACTGTTGGTGTTAATTTTGATGACGTGTTGTTGAACAAAGATGAGGATGAGGACGTCGATGTATGATTATGAAGATGGTAATGAGGACGATGTCAATGCTTATTGTTATCATACGACAGTCTGACACAAATACTGGTAAAAGATATAATACATATACGCTAGGTAAGACCTCACGACTTGGCCAACATATGTGTTTATGTGCAAAATTAAGACTTATGCCATGTTCCTTTTGAATGTTCTTCATCACGTGGCACCACAATCACCATCACCATCACTACAACCACCATTAGAATCACCATCACCATCACCACAATCGCCATCACCATCACAACCACCTTCGCCATCATCATCACCACCCCTACCATCACCATTACCATTACCACCACTCCCACCATCATCATCACCTCCGCCACCATCACCGTCACCGTCACCATCAACCATCAATCATCACCTCCGCCACCACTACCACCAGCACAAAAATCAACACTACCATTACAACCACCACAACCATCACCTCCATCAACCACCACTATCACTATCACCAGCACAACCATCTCCATCTCACCCACCACCACCACAACCACCACCACCACCACCACCATCACCACCACCACCACCACCATCACCACCACCACCACAACAATCACCACCACCACCACACCATCACCACCACCACCACCACCCCCACCATCACCACCACCACCACCAGCACAATCTCTCATAGTACTCGTTCTGATTCACAGGATTCGGCACAGACATGAACCAGGGCAAAGCCATCGGGAACGCCGTGTACCTGGTGATAGGACTAGCTCTGCTGGCCATGTGCTTCGACCTCATGCAGGAGGAGGTGGCTATCACCTTCAGAAAGCTGGGAGACAAGATCAGCTCTTGGACCTCAGAGGCTCCAGAGAAAGTCCCAGCCAGGAGGAGGGAGTCTTTGCGGTTCCGGAGGGAGTCCAGACCCAACATGGAGAAACGCTTGTCCAAGGAGAAGGTGGAGTCTCCCGTGGAGCCTAAGCCCTTCATCCGGTCTCGGCCTCGGTTTTCTTCCAAGTCTTTGAACACGTTAGAGGGTGTGGATACCAGTGATGATTTTGTGCCCAGTACTGAAGTTCGGAGGAGCCGTCTGTACACCGTGTCCGGGGTGTCCGGAAGGTACGGCCCTATGCCTTACGAAGCGCAGAGCGTGAGAGGACCTCCTACTCTCATCATCGCCAACAACAATAACAACAACAACAATACTAACAACAATAACAACAACAGTGGCAGCATCAGCAGCAAGAACAGGGGAGACGACAGCTGGGAGATCCCACCTCAGCCTCCACGATCCATGTCGGTGCCACCTCAGTGTCTGGCGGAAACCGTGGATCTTCTGGAACACATGGGCATGGTCAGAAGGTCGTCTCCGCATCTGTCGCCCAAGATTCTTCGTCGGGATCGAAGCCGATCGCCAGTGAGGAGCCGGCCCAAATCCCGAGGGCCGGGAAGCGAAGATAGGAGTGGGAACGTGGATGTTCCGACGGAGGAAGAGGATGAAGATGAGGACGAGGACACCTTGGATGCCATGTCAATGGCTTCCTCGACTGATCTGGTGAAGGTAATATCGCATGAAGTGTCCGTGGCGTAATTACTGCACCAAAAGAATTATTATGTGTTGTTTTTGGTGACTTTATACTATTGTACGTGTTAGTCGTGGTCTGTGGATTGTGGATTGTGGATTGTGCGTGTTATTTGTTGTCGATGGACCCTGCCGTTGATTTGACGGATAAGAACACATACTGGTCTTCAGCTTCTAATGATGTGGGTCTCCGTGTATGATGGAAAACTTAATCATGGAGGCACATGCTCTTCCACAGGCACCTGTAGTGGAGAAGAAACCCGTGGGCTCTGGGTTCTACTTCCACTAGTCTGTCTCTTCTGTTCAGTGTTCTGCTCTGTTTGTTATTTGTGTCCAGCACCTGTTGTACATATACATACACGTATTAAGATGTATGGATACACTGTACTTAATGTCCTTCTTGACGCCCTCAGCTGATTTTGTGAAGGTAAGAATGCATGAAATTTAGGTAGAACACTTGTCACCACAAGATGCCCATTCGTTTATGACGAAGTGTATAAGTACAGCTATGCACAGTATGTGGCATTATTTCTTATATACGGTTTATCTGCATCCTTCCCCGATTTCGCAAAAGGTGGAGTTTGTGTGGAATATTACCAGAGAACGGCCATACTGTCAGGGTAAATAAAACTTGGTGTTGGTGTTGTAGCCACTGAATAAACTGTACGTTGTGCTAGTTACTAAGTAAACTGGATACTAACTTCTTCTGCAGATTTTGTGGCGGTACAAATACATGGAATTAGGTGATGTGGAGACAGATATTACAAAAACAAAAAGTGTTTGTTGTGGTTCGTGTTCGGTAACGGTTAGTATTCATGTCGTAACGACTGGATATATCTACACGGTGTTATTGGTTGGATAACCTGTGCATGGTTCCTTCCACAGACTTCGTGAAAACGATAACACGTGAGGCTTCTGTGTATCAGTTGATAACGTGTGAAGCTTTTGTGTATCAGTTGTCAGAACAAGAAGAACATGCCTGTTGAAGGTAAATGTCTCTTTGGTAAATCTTGGTGTTTGTGTCGTAACGACGGCATATACATATATAGCACGTAGAGTTATTGGTTGGGTGATCTCTACGTGGGTTCTTTCACCGATTTGTGAAATTGATAATGACAGTTTCTGAGCATCAATGTTATTAAATTGATAATGACAGTTTCTGAGCATCAATGTTATTAAATTGATAATGACAGTTTCTGAGCATCAGTGTTATTAAATTGATAATGACAGTTTCTGAGCATCAGTGTTATTAAATTGATAATGACAGTTTCTGAGCATCAGTGTTATTAAATTGATAATGACAGTTTCTGAGCATCAGTGTTATTAAATTGATAATGACAGTTTCTGAGCATCAGTGTTATTAAATTGATAATGACAAGTTTCTGAGCATCAGTGTTATTAAATTGATAATGACAGTTTCTGAGCATCAGTGTTATTAAATTGATAATGACAGTTTCTGAGCATCAGTGTTATTAAATTGATAATGACAGTTTCTGAGCATCAATGTTATTAAATTGATAATGACAGTTTCTGAGCATCAGTGTTATTAAATTGATAATGACAGTTTCTGAGCATCAATGTTATTAAATTGATAATGACAGTTTCTGAGCATCAGTGTTATTAAATTGATAATGACAGTTTCTGAGCATCAGTGTTATTAAATTGATAATGACAGTTTCTGAGCATCAGTGTTATTAAATTGATAATGACAGTTTCTGAGCATCAGTGTTATTAAATTGATAATGACAGTTTCTGAGCATCAGTGTTATTAAATTGATAATGACAGTTTCTGAGAGCATCAGTGTTATTAAATTGATAATGACAGTTTCTGAGCATCAATTGTTATTAAATTGATAATGACAGTTTCTGAGCATCAGTGTTATTAAATTGATAATGACAGTTTCTGAGCATCAATGTTATTAAATTGATAATGACAGTTTCTGAGCATCAGTGTTATTAAATTGATAATGACAGTTTCTGAGCATCCGTGTTATTAAATTGATAATGACAGTTTCTGAGCATCAGTGTTATTAAATTGATAATGACAGTTTCTGAGCATCAATTGTTATTACAACAACAGCAAACTATTTGTTGGTATATCTGTTTTGTAAATCGTGGTGTTTGTGTGTAAAAAGTGTATTGTATATAGTGTACTAAGTGTTATTGGCTGGACAACTTCTGCATGCTTCATCCATCACCAGTTATGTGAAAATGAAAACGCAATAAGTTTCTGAGCATCAAATATTATTACGACCAAAACAAAATGCTTGTTGGCGGTTTTGTTTGGTAAAATCTGGTGTTTGTATAGTAGCTACTGGATATATAGAACACGAAAAGGATTCTCGCCAACAAATGAATATCAATTAACACCAAGAAGCAAATTCTTCAGCGTAATACAGAACCAACACTGTTGTATGGATGCCAAGCGTGGATAGTCAACACGCAAAGTCAGAGCAGGATTGGGGCAGCTGAAACGCAGTTTCTAAGAAGGATGCTAAGAGTTCCACGGATAAAAAAGAAAACAAACGAGACAGTCTTGAAAGAGGCAAACACGAAAAGAACTTTAATAAAGAAGATTAGGTAAAGAAAACCAACGTCTATAGGACATTTTATGAGACAAGAAGAATTGAGCATCCAGTCACAACAGGAAAGCTGGAGGATAAAGAGCACCAGGTAGACCAAGGGAGAAAATACTGGACGGATTTTCGGAGTGGATGAGGACAGAAAGAGTGGGAGATATACTTACAAGAACCAAAGACAGGTTCGTATAGAGGGTAGTAATCGCCAACGCCATGCGTCAAGGCACACAATGATGATGATGATGATGATGATGATGGAGCAGGTGGTGTCATTTTTTACAGAAGTTCTCCATGACTCTTTGGAATGATTTCGAGAAAAAAGTAAGTAGTTCATGGAGTTCACGTCACATGTGAAAATTGTTACCAGCAAGAGTACATTGAGTCATGTTTGATAAAGTCACTGTGCGTGCCATACCATTGGATAATAGATATCACGTGGTCTTGATGGTTAGATAACTTCCGCATGAAATTGTCTATTGATTTCGTGAAGGTAATAACGTATGAAATTTTTATGTATTAATGATTACAACAAACAAGAAAGGAAAAGGAGAAAAAGAAAGATGTCTGTTGAAGGTCTTCTCGGGTAACTGTTGGTGTTTGTGTCGTAACTTTTGGATATATTGAATGCGGCGTTATTGGTTGCCAACTTCTACATGATTTCTTCGTTGAAGGCGATACTACTACATGGAGCATCTGTTCAATAAATGTTACGGACAAAAGAAATCTGTGTTGAGAACCCTCTTCGGTAAATGTTAGACTTTGTGTCGTGGCATCTGGAGTTAATGGAGGTAGTGTTGTTTTTAAAGCAAATTTTGCATGGCTCCTGCTAACACACTTGCGAAGGTGACTAAGCAAGAAACGACTCAGAAAACCCATTACGTAAAGTGGCTGTTGTGATCTGTTTGGTAATGGTGGTGTTGCTGTAGAAACGACTGCATATACATTATACAAAGTGTTATTTACTATACAAATTCTTCATAACTTCTTCCAGCAGGCTCGAGAACATGTGTTATTCTTGCAGGTAAGGTTACGTTGAAAACATAAATACCAAAAATTGTATGTCTGGTCCCTGTTTGGTTAAATGTTGGTGTTTGTGTCGTAACCTTTAAATATTAAATGATAAACAATAAATAGTACGTAGTATTGTTGCTTGAATAAACGTCACACAGTTTCCTCCACCATATTCATGAAGGTGATAACCCATGACGTGTCTGTGTATTAATTGTTGCAACAAACAAAGAGCTTGTTGAGGGTCCAGTCTGGTGAATGTTAGTGGTCATGCAGTAACCACTCAATCCAGTCTGGTCAATGTTAGTGGTTATGCAGTAACCACTCAATCCAGTCTGGTGAATGTTAGTGGTCATGCAGTAACCACTCAATCCAGTCTGATCAATGTTAGTGGTCATGCAGTAACCACTCAATCCAGTCTGGTCAATGTTAGTGGTTATGCAGTAACCACTCAATCCAGTCTGGTGAATGTTAGCGGTTATGCAGTAACCACTCAATCCAGTCTGGTCAATGTTAGTGGTCATGCAGTAACCACTCAATCCAGTCTGATCAATGTTAGTGGTCATGCAGTAACCACTCAATCCAGTCTGGTCAATGTTAGTGGTCATGCAGTAACCACTCAATCCAGTCTGATCAATGTTAGTGGTCATGCAGTAACCACTCAATCCAGTCTGATCAATGTTAGTGGTCATGCAGTAACCACTCAATCCAGTCTGGTCAATGTTAGTGGTCATGCAGTAACCACTCAATCCAGTCTGATCAATGTTAGTGGTCATGCAGTAACCACTCAATCCAGTCTGGTCAATGTTAGTGGTCATGCAGTAACCACTCAATCTACTGTAGTGGTGTTCTTTATCATACAAATTCTGCGTGGTTCGTTGTCACGGTCTGGAGAATGTAGTAACTCACGAAGTTCAGGTTACGTAGGAAATTGTATTACCAAGAAGTGTACATTGAGTCCTGTTGGATGAAGTGGGTTTTTATGTTGTAATTACTGGATTGGATCATAAACAGTACATGGTCTTTTTGTTTGGATAAATTCCACACGGCTTCTTCCACCTGTATCATGCAGGTGAAAACGCATGAAGCTTCTGTGCATCAATTGTTACAACAAACTAAAATGCTTGTTGAGGTAAATGTTGGTATTTATGCCCTTCCTTTTTCGAAGATAAGATACACAGATATACATGTCATTTACTTGTAACCAAGAATATTCCAGTGATAGGTTGATACAATACCAGAATAAAATACAGACCAGGCAAAACATAATCTAGGTAGGGCCTGAGGACCTGGCCAGCTCATGGGTTTATGTGCAGGCTTATGTAGGTTAGCTAAAACATAGGCTAGGTAGGGCTTGAGGACCTGGCCAGCTCATGGGTTTATGTGCAGGCTTTAAGGCTTGTGCCATGGTTACCGTACACATGGCACCTGTGACGTTAGTGCATATGGAATTCGTTCCGAGCGCGGAGACGTCATCTTGAGAAACTGAAACTGAAACGGTTGGACATAATGTCCTGGTGTTCTTTATTACACAAACTCTGCATGATTCTTCCTAACGGTCTGGAGAATTAGCAAGAAAAAAACCCTAGGGTGCAACTGGGACCCAGGGCATCACCCCGAACGTAGTATTTCATAAGCCACGTGACGATGGCATGACGCACAAGATCTTTACCGTGCACACATGATGTTCTGCTTGTTTACACACGAAGACGATTCAAATACTGACAGGTCTGTAGATCTGAAAATTTAATCCACTTGACGGGATGTTCCCTGACAGTATCGAACCCTGGACCTTTCTATTGGAAGTCTGATGTCTTACCCACCTGACAACTGCACCAATCTATTTGTGGATTGTAGACGGTGTTATCCATTTGATGAATTAAGCGGAATACCACATGAAATAATAAATCCATGAACTACACAATTAAACAATCAATGCCAAAAGTCAACGTGGAATATTAATTGATACCTGTGTGAATAATAAACGCAGAATAAACTGTACATGTAGGTGGCAGTAACAGAAAGTGCCATATACATTGTGTACATAGTTGTGGTTGTTTTAATTGCACATAAAGCAATGATAAACTGTGTGTACATTAACCATTGACTAAACTGAAAACATGGGAGCAACAATTAGATCAACTTTTTTAGCAGAGTAGAATAGTCGTCGAATAAATTGCACATAAAATAGTAAGTAGTAAATTGAACGTAGAATAGTGAATGAATAAATTATTTATAAATAATGCTACCAATTTTGAAGAACAAGGTCTCCCAACAGTGTAAAAATCGCTACTCACAGTTCCGTAGCTTTCGATGGCGTTCTCGCCATCTTCGTCAGCGCTCTAATGCTGTCTGCGTGAATCTCTACTCAGATCTCGCGAACATGGGATGAACCCAGTTCACGAGATCGAATCAGAGAATGGTACACCGGGGGCAGGGTGTAACGGCCCCGGTCCCTGTTGAGCGGGGGGTTGGTGGCTGCGATGTAGATGGCCTCCTTGACTCCTCGCTGGAACCACTTATTTTCTCTGTCCAGGATGTTGACATTGTCCGCACTGAATTGATGTTTTTCGGCGTGTAGGTGAGCTCCTACTGGAGAAGAGTCCCTCTTGTGTTCTGTTAGTCTCTTCTGAAGGGGGCGTTCAGTTTCACCGACATAATGTTGGTTACAGTCCTGGCAGTCTATTCTGTATATAATGCCAGCTTTGTCGAGTTTGCTGGTTTTGTCCTTGGGGGTGACCAGCTGGCTGCGTATGGTGTTGGAAGGTTTGGAATGTACAGCCACCCCCAGTTTTCTGATCTTTCTGGACAGAGCGTCACTCACACCTCCTACGTATGGGATGGTGATGTGTCCCTTGCGCTGGTGTTGTTTCACTGGCTGTTGGGATGCGGTGTTGGATTTCCTGCCTCCCGGGCTGTTCCAGGCCCACTTTTTGTAGCCCGAGATGGTGAGCACTTTTTTCAGGTGGTTTGTCTCCTTGTCTTTTGCCTCTTGGGTACTGCATATGGTGTTAGCTCTGTGGGTAAGGGTTCGAATCACTCCCAGTTTGTGTCCGTAAATCCTTATTAGATAAACTCAACGTAGAGTAGATAGTGGTTGATGTGAAGAAGACGTTTTATGCGGAGATCTTACACTTGGGATAAATTGAAACAGGCACAAGTGAAGTGGTGGCTTTAGCAAACTCACTGATTTGAATGTTTTTAATGGCTGATTGGTTTGTTTATACGTTATGTACGTTAATATGTTATACGGATGTGAGGCGTGGACAGTCAATAAGCACAGACAGAACAAGATTGAGGCAGCCGAGATGTGGTTTCTAAGAAGAATGTTGAGAGTTTCATGGACAGCAAAGAAAACAAACGAGACCGTCTTGATGGAGGCAGACACAGGAAAGTCATTGATAAAGAAGATTAGGAAAAGACAGGCAACATGTATAGGCCATTTTATAAGGAAATGTGAATTGGAGCACCTAGTCACAACATGAAAGCTGGAGGAAAATAGAGCACCAGGTAGACCCACGGAAAAAAATATTGGACGGACATGCAGAGTGGCTGAGGACAGAGAGGGTGGAGGATGTGCTTGCAGCAACAAGGGATAGATACATATGGAGGGCCATGATCGCCAACGCAATGTGGCGAGGCACTTGATGATGATGATGATAACTGGCTTGTTTATGGTCCATCTTAATGATCCGGTCGTTCAGGTGATGTCAGACACAGTCCCTGTTTGCCTCCCCTGTTTCAAGACCTCGCCAACAGTAGGTATTTTGCGTGACCTCAAGGAGTCTGCCAGGTAACTGCTGGAAAGATGAGGGTGGAGCGCATATGGAATTGACCGAGTGCGAGGAGTGCCCTCCCTTGTTTAATCTTCTCATCTTCTAGACTGGCATCCAGACCAACGCTCAAGATCTAATGCAGGAAAGAGAAGAAATCTTGTCTGATGGGAGTCGAACTCTGGTTCATCACATCCCAGGTGGATGCTGTATCCAGAGAGCCATACACCTGACACAAACTGTGTTCACAGTCACAAAAGTATTGTACATCTTCCTGCAATGATTGTGTGAGCCTTGGAAACGAGATGTTCTCGTGATATAATGGATATAAAATAGACTGATCATGTCACCAGTGAACGAGTGTCCCCAAACCATCAAGCAGCACGCTGGGCCATATGAAGATCTGCTGAACTTCAGTTAAGAAAACAGAACCACGTTGGTATGGCCATGTAATAAGATCTAGTGACCATGCTAATGTCAGAAATAACCGGCAGAATCGGCCAAGCCAAAACAGCATTCAAGAAGATGACAAGCATTCTTATCAACAAATGCCTATCAATTAACATCATGAAGAGAGTCCTTGAATGTTATATAGAACCAATACTGTTGTACGGATGCGAGGCGTGGACAGTCAACAAGCAAAGCCAGAACAAGATTGAGGCAGCCGAGACGTGGTTTCTAAGAAGAATGTTGAGAGTTCCATGGACAGCAAAGAAAACAAACGAGACAGTCTTGATGGAGGCATACACAAGTAGATCACTCATAAGGAAGATTAGGAAAAAAACAGGCAACATTTATAGGCCATTTCATGAGAGAAGAGGAGCACCTGGTGACAAAGGGAAAGCTGGAGGGAAAGAGAGCACCAGGTAGACCCAGGGAGAGAATGCTGGACGGACTTGCAGATGACTGGGGACGAGGAGGGTGGAAGATATGCTAGGGGCAACAAGGGATAGAGACAGATGAAAGTACATGATCGCCAACGCCATGCGGCAGAGCACCTGATGATGATGATGATGATGATATGATGATGATGATGATGATGATGATGACCATGCTAAATCAAACCCACCAGGAAACTGTCGAGAGAAGGAGACAGAGGGGGGAAGACAAACAAACAAACAAACAAAAATGGACTGACAACACTGCAGAATGGCCAGAAAAAAAACCAATCACCGTTTGAACTTCCGACACACAACTGACAGAGCTGGATGATTCTGGTGAACACTTCTTTAGTGGGGCACCCCAATGACCATTATTGGAGTTAGGGGGAAAGAAAAAGAGGAGGAGAAGGAAGAGGAACAGGAGGAGAAGCAAGAAGAGGAAGAAAAGAAGAGAAGAAGAAGAGGAGGAAAAGAAGAGGAAGAGATGAAGAAAAAAGAAGAAGAGAAGAAAGAAGAGAAGAGAGGAAGAAGAAGAAGAAGAAGAAAAAAGAAGAAAGAGGAAGAGAAGAAGAAGAAGAAGAACAAGAACAAGAACAACAACAACAACACACGAACAACAAAAAGAACAACAGCAAGAGGAAGAAGAGAGTAATGAGTTACGATGCGCACGTTGCAATGTTTGCGTTAAATTGTTTAACGTTTGTGATTATACATAATAAAATGACTGGCTGTCGTAACAGAACCTGGGACTCTGGATCTACAGTCTCGAGTTAAATCCCAGACAGTTAAAAAAAACAACAACAAAAAACAACTATTTGCTGCTTATTTTAATGCTTCAATCGTTCTGATGATGTTTCACAAGTCCCTAACCCTACCTCTATCCCAATCTCTGCGCTTATTGTTTTGCGTAGGCTCAAGGATTCTGCCAGATAAATGAATAGCAGATTGGGTGGAGCGCATATGGAGTCGTTCCAGTGCGTCACGTGCCTGTGGAGTAAACTGTAAACTTTGACCTAGAGTAATAATTAAATGTAACGTGCCCTAAGTCGTATCAGAAATCAGTGTCAATAACACGTATCAATGACTGACACATTACGCTGTGGAAAAGACTGGACTCACTGTACGAAACAGAAATATTGTTTTAACCCTTTGAATCCCCCCCGCACCCTGTCAATCAGCATCCTGCATTGTCATCCATGATAGCAAAACAAAAACTTAACCCTTTGACTCCCTCACCTTATCCCCCAGCTTCCCGCAGGAAAACTTGGTAGATAGGGTGAAAGAGTCAAAGGGTTAAGTTTCTGAAGCTGGCGGATAGGGTGTGGGGGTCAAAGGGTTGAAAAAAAAAGAAAATTTGTAATGTGTTAACTCTTTATACGTATGTGAGGTTGGACCAGATTTCTTTTACCTGGAACAGTTATTTCAAAAGTTATACAAAAAAAAGAAAAAAGGAAAAGAACATAAAAGAAAGACAAGAGTAGGTGTATGCACACGAGGGCTGTTGTTGTACGCTGCATTTGAAGCAAATCCTATGATTAGGCTATAGATGTTATTTGTAAAATGACATCAGCGAAGACATTGAGTTATGTGGACTGTTTAGATAAAAAAGAGATATATTTGTATACGCACAAAAGATACAAAGTAAGTAT
>JAPXFY010000022.1:3876890-3881890 GCA_030674185.1 Monoplex corrugatus | reverse complement strand
TGTCAGAACTATGGTTTTACCATTTCAAAAGAAACAAGCCAAGAGCCATGTTATTGCAATTTCAAGAGAGACAAGCCTATTTTTTTCTCTGTTAGAATTATGTTCTTTATATTACAGGGGAAACAAATGAGATACAACCGACTTTCTCTCAGAACTATGTTTTTACCTTTGCAAGAGAGACAAGCCTACTTTCTCTCTACATTCTTGTCATTGCAAGGAAGACAAATCTTCGTTGTTCTCTGTTAGAACTATATTCTTGATATTGCAAGGGAGACAAATGAGGTAAGCCTACTTTCTGTCAGAACTATGTTTTCACCATTACAAGAGAGACAAGCCTGCTTTCTGTCTGTTAGAGCCATGTTCTTGCCATTGCAAGGGAGACAAGTCTACTTTCTCTTTTGAGCCTACTTTTTCTTTGTTAGAAAACAAAAATCTTCCTGCCTTTGCGGGGGAGACAAGTCTACTTTCTCTCTGTTAGAGCTATGGTTTTGATGTTGCAAGGGAGAAAAATGAGGTAAACCTACTTTCTGTCAGAACTATGTTTTTACTATTGCAATGGCGACAAGCGTACTTTCTCTGTTAGACTTAGAGCCATATTCTTGCCATTGCAAGGGACACAATCCTACTTTCTGTTTTTTTAGAGCCATATTCTTGCCATTGCAAGGGACACAATCCTACTTTGGTTTTGTCAGAGTTATGTTCTTTCCATTGCAAGGGACACAATCCTACTTTGATGTTGTCAGAGTTATGTTATTTCCATTGCAAGGGACACAATCCTACTTTGGTGTTGTCAGAGTTATGTTCTTTCCATTGCAAGGGACACAATCCTACTTTGGTGTTGTCAGAGTTATGTTCTTTCCATTGCAAGGGACACAATCCTACTTTTTTTGTTAGAGCTATGTTCTTTCCATTGCAAGGGACACAATCCTATTTTCTCTTTTTTTAGACCATATTTCTTGTCATTGCAAGGGACACAATCCTACTTTCTCTATTTTAGAGCCATATTCTTGTCATGCAAGGGACAAATCCTACTTTCTTTTTTAGAGCCATATTCTTTGCATCGCAAGGGACAGAATCCTACTCTCTATTTTTAGAGCCATATTCTTGTCATCGCAAGGGACACAATCCTACTTTTTATTGTTAGAGTATGGTCTTTCATGCAAGGACACAATCCTACTTTTTTGTCAGAGTTATGTTTTTGCCATTGCAAGGGACACAAGTCTACTTGTTTTGTCAGAGTTATGTTCTTGCCATTGCAAGGGACACAAGTCCTACTTTTTTGTCAGAGTTATGTTCTTGCCATTGCAAGGGACACAAGCCTACTTTTTTGTAGAGTTATGTTCTTGCCATTGCAAAGGAGAGAAGCATACATTCTCTTTGTTAGAATATGTTCTTCCATTGCAAGGAAGACAACATACATTTCTCTCATTTGTCTTCTTCCTTTGCAAGGAGACAAGGGAGAGAACCTAATTTCTTCTCTTATAACTGTCTTCTTGCCTTTGCAAGGAGACCAAGGAGAAAGCTACATTTCTCTTTTTATAACTCTCTTCTTGCCTTGCAAGGAGACAAATGACTACGTCCTACATTCCTCCATTTCACTCTTTCCTTGCAATTAGAAACCTACTACGCCACGGACCTGATTCTCTCCTTTCATCACCCCTACATCTTCTCTCTCTTTCTCCCCTCTCTCTCTGCTCTCCCTTCCTCCTCCTTCCTTTTCCCTCCCTCTCTTTCTCTCCCTCTTTCCCTTCCCCCTCTCTCTCTTTCTCTCTCTTCCCCTCTGTCTCGCTCTGTCTCTCTCTCTCTCCTCTCTCCTCACTCACTCTGTCTGTCTCTCTTTCGCTCTCTCTCCCCCCTCTCTCTCTTGTTTTTGTTTTAGTTTGCTTTGCTTATGCACATAAAGGCAGACTGTGTGTTTTGGACATTTACTCATGCTCCCTTTGCCAATCAGTGTACATGTAACTGTATTCATTAATCTGCACGTTTCCCTCAGAAAGCCTATATAACACTAGACTAGTGCACACTAGAGTAGGCTACATATATTGGACTAGCATAGACTACAAGAGACTAGAAAACAGTAGACTAGACCAGACTAGACTAGACTAATCCTGTAATCATTGAGGTCGTTTTGGTGACTCATCGGACGCAGAAGCAGACGAGATCCTCAACCATTGACTCTGGGATACAGCAACAAGCACTTCATGCGTTCTGAGGTTGGTCCATGTTTTGACATTTACCTCCCAGCTCTTCCTCTGTCCATCTCAGTGACGGCCTCTCGCTAGAGGTGCTTTGAAGACTTGGTGTTGGACAGCGTACCACGACAGGTGATGTGACCAAAAAGGCTTCATGTAATCCCTTGCTGCCAGAAGCTATACTCCTGAATCTGTCAAGGCGCTGGCTTTGTTCTCTACGTACGACTTCGTTCTATATCCAAGGTACTATCATCATCATCATCAGTCCCGTAGTCTGGTTGACCGTTGGGGCACCACTGAAGATTTTGCAACCAACTTCCTCCACTCCTCACGGTCCTCAGCTTTCCGCAGAATGGTATTCCATCCAAGGCCAGTCCACTCTCTGATATTGTCTTCCCATCTTTTTCTCTGTCTGCCTCTTCGTCTCCCTCCCTGAACTGTTCCCTGCAAGACGGTCTTGGCCAGTCCAGATGATCGTGTGACGTGCCCGTACCACCTCAGTTTGCGGATTTTCACTGAAGTCAGGAGGTCTTCATACGGCCCGATGGCGTTTTCACTTCCTTATTGGTTATATGATCTTTGTATGAGATACCAAGGAGTTTGCGGAAGCATCTCATTCCATTGCCTGTATCCTTTTTCAATGTCTGCTGTTATGGTCCATGTTTCGCATGCATACAAAAATATTGACATGACCAGGGAACCCATCAGTCTGATCTTGGAGCCGATAGCGATATTCTGTCGTTCCAGATGCCTTTTAGCTTGGTCATTGCAGCTGTGGTCTGGGAAATCCTGGAAAGTACTATGTTTCAAAGACAATTCTCTTGTTTTTATCAGTCACTTGGCCTCAAAGACATGAATTCTCTTCCCTGAGTCAGCAAGCAGTGTCCCAAGTTTCACTCCCTTCGAGGTCACGAGTTACTTGTACAGTCTGTGCTTGGTGGTGAAGTTAATGGTGCGGCTTCCTTAGATGTCTGGCCATCACTGCCGTCGTTGCTGCATTAGTGATGCATATTTCCGCTCTGTAATTGCCATTTTTGGTCAGGTTAACTTCCAGGTTATTGAGGCTGTCCTTTCTTTCTGTTTTTGGCCATTCATACACCCTTCTTACTGCTGTACCCTGTCTGTTGCACAGTTGAATTCCATGTGTATGCTTCTGATTAGATATTCTCTTTCCCTATCTCATTTTCCATCTTCACGTAAGGCCGCATCTGAGAAGAAGAAGAAGAAGAAGAAGAAAAGAAGAAGAAGAAGAAGAAGAAGAAGAAGAAGAAGAAGAAGAAGAAGAAGAAGAAGAAGAAGAAGAAGAAGAAGAAGAAGAAGAAGAAGAAGAAGAAGAAGAAGAAGAAGAAGAAGAAAACAATATGAAGAAGAGAAGAAGAAGACAAAAAAGAAGACAAAGACAAAGAAGAAGACAAAGAAAAAGAAAAGAAGAAGACAAAGAAGAAAAGAAGACAAAGACAAAGAAGAAGACAAAGAAGAAAAGCAAAGAAGAAGAAGAATGGATGATGACGATAAAGATAAAGAAGAAGAATGATGACGACAAAGGAGAAAAAGAATGACGATGACGACGAAAAAAAAAGATGATGATGATGATCAATGAGATGATGATCATCATTAGGACTCATATACAGCACTTAAATACCACAAGAACCCTAAACACTTCACAAAGCGTGAGAGACACAAAGGTAACACACGAAAAGAAGATATGTCAATCCCTATCGCTGTGAACAAAACAGATAAATCATATTAACACAATATTAAGGAACAAAAAAGTGAAAGAAATACAGAACAAAACTATATAATATATCCATTGTAATGACATTGTGTGTTGCGTAGACAAACTCATCATCATCATCATCAGGTGCCCTGCCGCATGGCGTTGGCGACCATGGACTTCCAACCATCTCTATCTCTCGTTGCCCCTAACATCTCCCCCACCCTCCTCATCCCCAGCCACTCTGCAAATCCGTCCAGCATTCTCTCCCTGGGTCTACCTGGTGCTCTCTTTCCCTCCAGCTTTCCCGTTGTGACCAGGTGCTCCAAATCCCCCTTCCTCATAAAATGGCCTATACATGTTGCCTGTCTTTTCCTAATCTTCCTTATGAGTGATCTACTTGTGTCGTAGACAAACTATAATACGCGATATTCCAGTTTTGGCTGGCTGCGTTGATAGTGCTCTAGACCCAAGATCTGATGTCTCGAGTTCAATCCGAGCTTGCAACGTATAATTTGTCCCGTTCGCTGCCCATTTTAATGTTCCAATCATTTCATTTTGGTGGTATCAGAAAAAAAAAGAATTTTAAGACGAAAATAGAATCAACGAAAAAAAATACAGGCGCAATTTGTGTGTGTTTTTATTCTGTCAAGTTGGCCTTTGCAAAATATTGTTGTCTTTTATGTGCGTTTGAAGTCGATCATTTGACCGACAAATTGCTTCTATTTCATTTTGAAATTAAAATGACTGCTAGAATTTATTAAACTCAAACAGGAACCGGGGAAAAAACGATAGAAAACTTCCCTAACGCTGGACAAAAGTCACCAGTTGGCCGAAAATTTTCGCCTGTCTTTTTTGGTCTCATCAAATACGCATTCTGATTTTATTTGCGTGTGTGTGTATGTGTGTGTGTGTGTGTGTGTGTGTGTGTGTGTGTGTGTGTGTGTGTGTGTGTGTGTGTGTGTGGTGTATGTGTGTGTGTGTGTGTGTGTACGCTTGTGTGTGTGTGTGTGTGTGTGTGTGTGTGTGTGCGTGCGTGTGCGTGTGCGTGTGTGTGAGTGTGTGTGTTTGTATCTCTGTGTGTGTGTGTGTGT
>JAPXFY010000022.1:3859390-3871890 GCA_030674185.1 Monoplex corrugatus | reverse complement strand
CAGTCACAGTACAGAGCCACCCACTATATGTGGCCAAGACTTCAGAAAGGCAAGGACGCTAACTGGCCTTCATGAGGAACAACCTGGCAGATTAACTTGTCTCTCCGATCTTTTATACCGGACCAGCCAGTCGAAAGCCCTGCTCTTCACGATTTTCAACTGCTGCAAGATCTTTAACGTGCTTAGGCCAGAAGGCACACGGGTTGGACTCGTTTTTCGTCCCACTTCCGAAGAACTAAACGTTCAGTTCGATTTTCCGGTCAAAGTGAGGAGAAAAGTCAAGGCCTGTACGGGGAACGAACCTTGGAAAACCCTCGAGTTTAATTGTTGGCAAACGAATGTCTGAACCAGAAGCAACTCTTCTCTTTTTGATTTAGGTTGCTGCCTCTGTTGATAACGATTTGGCATCTTGTGTTCAATTCTGTCTCACAAGGTCAGAACTGGTCTGTTCACAGCCTATCTTCATGTTCCCGTCATTCTGGTGGTACCAGCTAATGTTTTACATGTATAGGTCTCGTCGGTCAAAACCATCCCCTCCCCATCATCATCATCATCATCATCATCATCATCATCATCATCATCATCATCATCATCATCATCAGGTGCCATGCATGCCGCATGGCGTTGGCGATCATGGACTTCCATCTGTCTCTATCTCTTGTTGCCCCTAGCATCTCCCCCACCCTCCTCGTCTTCAGCCACTCTGCAAGTCCGTCTAGCATTTTCTCCCAGGGTCTACCTGGTGCTCTCTTTCCCTCCAGCTTTCCCGTTGTGGCCAGGTGCTCCAAACTCCCTTTCCTCATAAAATGGCCTATAAATGTTGGCTGTCTTTTCCTAATCTTCCTTATGAATGATCTACTTGTGTCTGCCTCCATCAAGACTGTCTCGTTTGTTTTCTTTGCTGTCCATGGAACTCTCAACATTCTTCTTAGAAACTCCACATCTCGGCTGCCTCAATCTTGTTCTGGCTTTGCTTGTTGACTGTCCACGCCTCACATCCGTACAACAGTATTGGTTCTATATAACATTCAGGAACTCTCTTCCTGATGTTGATTGATAGGCATTTGTTGGTAAGAATGCCTGTCATCTTCTTGAATGCCTTGCCAAGCCATTGACTCCAATTCTGCTAGATGATTACTAGCAGATCGGATGGAGCGAGTGTGGAATTTTCTGAGTGACATGTTTCTGTCTCGAAGTCATGAAGAAACTCTGAACAAACAAATGACATCGATGCACTCAACAGTCTAACATTTTTTGTTGTTATATTAAAACATTTCGCAACTCGACTGTGTCACTGAAAACCATCCAGATAAGCTGGCAGCAGTGCGGAGCCTCCTTTGATGAGTGCCTCAAAACGACTTGACAGTTTACGATAATTTCATGTGGACTGCTTGCGAAGGAATGAATTTGGATTTAGCCTTGTGTTGTAGAGTTAAAAGAAAGTGATGTTTAAGAGATGCAACTTGTGCAATGGCACCGACTATTGAACTGAATAGAAAATACAGAATCAGAAAAAAACAAAGAAAGTGAAGAATCAGAAACGCACACAAACAAACAAAAACCCAACAAAAACTGACATCATTCTGTGCACTTTTCTCAACTTTTTTTGTTGGCGAACGAACGTCTGAACCAGAAACAACTCTTTTCTTTTTGATTTAGGTTGCTGCCTCTGTTGGTAATGATTTGACATCTCGTGTTCAATTCTGTCTCACAACGTCAGAACTGGTCTGTTCACAGCCAATCTTCATGCTCCCGTCAAGAGTATCTTACGAGAGTTTTGTCAAGGATTGGCGGCATTGTTCAAGGTACTATACTTGGAGCACCGTCGGAGGTTTGTTCGGATGAAACCATGTAGTCTTAAGAAACCAGAAACACCGCAAAACATAACGAGATCGCGTATTTAATTAACAACATAAAGCAGGCCCACATGCTTGGCCAATTGCCCTTTGTCAAGGATACACAAAGAACGACAAAGAAACAAAGTGGCAAAACTTAGGGGAAAATATATGATAGCTATAAAACTTCCTGATATTTCTTCGAGCTGAAAGAAAGTGTGCGCGTGCGCGCGCGCGCACACACACACACAAAAGCGCACACACACACACACACACACACACATACACACAAAAGAGCGCACACACACACGCCACACACGCACACACACACACACACACACACCACACCACACACACATACATACACATACGCGCGTGCGCGTGCGCGTGCGTGCACAAACAATGCACATACACATACATCACACACAAACGCACACGCACACACACACACACACACACACACACACACACACACACAATACACACACACACACATACACACACACACACTTCTCTCTCTCTCTCTTGCTATCACACACACACACACACACACACACACACACACACACACACATATACACATACGCGCGTGCGCGCACAAATAATGCACATACACATACATCACACACAAACGCACACGCACACACACACACACACACACACACACACACACACACATGTACACACACACTCTCTCTCTTTCTCTCTTTCTCTCTCTTGCTGTCTGTCTGTCTGTATCTCTCTCTCTCTCTCTCTCTCTACACACACACACACACACACCACACACACACACACACACACACACACCCCACACAACACACACACACACACACACACACACACACACACACACACACACCAAACACACACACACACTACACACACAACACACACACACACACATACACACACATACACACACATCACACACACACACATACCACCACACACACACACACACACACACACACACACACACACACACACACACACACACACACACACACACACACACACTTCACGAAAAAACCCCATTACAAAACAAAAACAAAAGAATACGCGTTCTTGATGTATTATGGTTTGTTTCTGGCTTTTCTTCGCTTCAACGCTGGTGGTTGCTTTCATGGAGATGCAGTCTTAAATCATGAGCCATGAAAAAAAACATGTTTCATATGACTGTGTTTAAAACATATGTTTCATATAATAATATGTTTGAACTGATTTTGTGACAATAAGAAAGATTGATTATACTGTGACACTGATTGAAATGACTTTTGAGCACACTATGTTTATTGTTTATATGTTTCTACATTTTTTTTTCATGCCAGTCAGAACTCTGTGTGTGTGTGTGTGTGTGTGTGTGTGTGTGTGTGTGTGTGTGTGTGTGTGTGTGTGTGTGTGTGTTTGTTTGTATGTATGTGTGTGTGTGTGTGTGTGTGTGTATATGTGTGTGCGTATATGTGGTGTGTGTGTGTGTGTGTGTGTGTGTGTGTGTGTGTATGTGTGTAAGTGTATAATGGTATCCGTCTGAATGAAATAATGAACATATCATGCAGTCATGTTCTGGTATGTAAATTCACTGGCATTCATGTATATTCATGTCTTTTTATTATCATTCATATTTATTCATGTTTATTCATGTTTCATTAGTTTTTGACCTGCTTTATAAAACGTTTTTAAATGTGTTCATTTTTTTAAAATATATTTTTTGTAAAAATATGATTATGTCTTAACGTTTGGATACATCTTGTAAAAAAAAATCTTTTACAAAAAAAAGCCATGCAATTTTTTTTACCAATTTAATACATCTTGTTTGTCCTCGTACGGTGGAAATAACTTATTTTCAATAAATCGAAGCAGTGAGAGGATGTGTGACGATGTACCAGTGAAGTACAAGACATGTAAATACTCTTCCATCAATATGCAACCTCGCTCTTGCGTGCCGGTCATTTGACAATGTGTTGTGCCAGTCATGTACGTATAATTATGATTATGATTGTAGGTAGATGTGTATATATGGTTAGACTCGTTTGTATGTATATGTAACATGTATTTCTTTGTGTAGCTATCTATGTGTGTGCTCTGATGTTTGAGGAGAGAGAGAGAGAGGAGAGAGAGAGAGCGAGAGAGAGAGAGGACAGACAGACAGACAGACAAATGAAAGAGAGAGAGAGAGAGAGAGAGAGAGGGGAGAGAGAGAGAAGACAGACAGACAGACGACAGACAGTGAAAGAGAGAGAGAGAGAGAAGGAGAGAGAGAGGGGAGAGAGAGAGAGAGAGACAGACAGACAGACCGCAGACAGTGAAAGAGAGAGAGAGAGAGAGACAGACAGACAGACAGTGAAAGAGAGAGAGAGAGAAGACAGACAGACCGACAGTGAAAGAGAAGACAGAGAGACAGACAGACAGACAGACAGTGAAAGAGAGAGAGAGAGAGAGAGAAACAGACAGCAGACAGACAGACAAACAGTGGAGAGGAGAGAGAGAGAGAGAGAGGAGAGAGAAGAGAGAGAGAGAGGAATAACACTTGTATGTTTTTTTTTCACATTAAGTGGCACAACATGTTTCTCTCTCTCTCTCTCTCTCTCTCTCTCTCTCTCTCTCTCTCTCTCTCTCTCCCTCTCTCTCTCTCTCTCTCTTCCTCTTTTTCCTTCTCCTCCTTCTCTCCCTCTTCCTTTCTCTCTCTTTCTCACCTTCTCTCTCTCCGTTCCTGCCTCTTCCTCTGTCTGTCTGTCTCTGTCTGCCACTCTCTGTCTCTGTTTCTCTCTGTCTCTCTCTCTTCTCTGTCTGTCTGTCTGTCTGTCTGCCTGTCTCTCCACTCTCAGTCTCTGTTTCTCTCTGTCTCTCTCTCTTCTCTGTCTGTCTGTCTGTCTGTCCGTCTGCCTGTCTCTGTCTGCCTGTATCTGTCTCTGTTTCTCTCTGTCTCTCTGTCTCTCTCTCTCTCTCTCTCTTCTCTTTCTCTCTCTTGTCTGTCTGTCTCTCTCTCTCTCTCTCTCTCTTCTCTCTCTATACACACTCTCTCTCCCTCCCTCATTCCCTTCCTCTCTCCCTCCCTTTCTCTCTCGGTCTCTCGTCTCTGTCTCTCTGTCTCTCTGTATCTGTCTGTCTGTCTCTGTCTCTGTCTGTCTCTGTTGTCTGTCTCTGTCTGTCTGTCTCTGTCTGTCTGTCTCCGTCTCTCTGTCTCTGTCTCTGTCTCTCTGTCTCTGTCTCTCTGTTTCTGTCTCTGTCTCTCTGTCTCTGTCTCTCTGTCTCTGTCTCTCTGTCTCTGGTTCTCTCTATCTCTTACTCCCTCTCTCTCCTTTCCTTCTCTTTGTGTGTTCACATGATGTTAATTTTTTTTTAAATTTTACCATTTTTTGCAATTTCAAGCAAAGTTGTTAGCTTTCGCCTAACATGACAGCAGCATTGATGAAAGCTTGATGTAGATTAGGCGCTGGGAATAAATGCTTCGTGCTATTGTTGATATCAACGTGTCCGTGTCTGTCGTTTCCTTTCTTGACAGACCTTTGACTTTGGTGCTTGTTTGTCGTGCTCAGACTATTCCTTAAGCGCTCTCCCCAGATCTGTCAGCAGTGACCTGATCTGGCAAGTTACTTGATCCTAGACACACACACACACACACACACACACACACACACACACACACACACACACACACACGTATGAATACACTAATACACACACACAGACACACAGACACACAGACACATGAATACACACACACACACACAGACACACTCACACACAGACACACACATACAGCTACACAAACACACATACACACAGCCACACATACACAGCCACACATAAACGCACAGACACACACAGATAGACAGACAGACACACACACACACACACATGAATACACTAACACACAGACACACAGACACAGACACAAACATACACACTCACACACAGACACACAGAAACACACACAGCTACACAAACACACACACAGACACACAGACACACGCAATACACACACACACACACGCATGAATACACTAACACACAGACACACACAAACACAAACAGACACTCACACACACACACACACACACACACACACACACACACACACAGCTACACAAACACACATACATCCATAAACACACACACACAGACACACAGAAACACACACAGCTACACAAACACACACACAGACACACAAACACACGCACATACACACACACACACACGCATGAATACACTAACACACAGACACACACAGACACAAACAGACACTCACACACACACACACACACACACACACACACACACACACACACACACACACACACAGCTACACAAACACACATACAACCATAAACACACACACAGACACACACAGACACACACACACACACACACACACACACACACACAGAGATATATATATATATATATATATATATATATATACATACACACACACACAATGAATGTGTGAAAATGAAAATAGATGAATACATTGATAAACAGTTAACATAAATGAATGAAAGAATGAATGAAGGAAGGAAGGAAGGAAGGAAGGATGGAAGGAATCATTGGCACGAACGAACGAACGAACGAATGAACAAACGAACGGACGAATAAATGAATGAACGAACGAATGAACGAACGAACGAATGAATGAATAAATGAATGAATGAATGAATGAATGAATGAATGAATGAACTAAAGTAAACTAATAATAATAATAAAAAAAATTCATGCGTTGGCAAAGTGTTGAAATAGGAAGGGGGATTGGAAGGGGGTGGATGGTGGTGGTGCGGGACCTATGGAACTCTGATACCACCAGAATGCCAGGAACATGCAAACTTCAAGATTTCAGATTCCAGATTCAAGATTTCTTTATTTGTCCCTTCCAAAACAGCAAGGAAATTTGGTCTGATGGCTTGTCAGTGTCATTATGGTATATTACACATACATATGCATGCACATACTCGCGCGCGCACTCACACACGCGGGCGCACACGCGTGCGCACACAGACGCAAGCGAGCGCGCGCACACACACACACACACACACGCACACATATTCACTGACACATACATACGCCACACACACACACACACACACACACACACACACACACACACACACACATACGCACACATATTCACTGACACACACATACGCACACACACACACATACGCATATATATTCACTGACACACACATACGCACACACACACACACATACGCACACACACATGAACACGCAAAAAAAATACACACACTCACGCATACACACACAAACATACACACACACAAGCACAAGCACACACACACACACAAACATACACATACACACACACACACACACAAACATACACATACACACACACACACACACACACAAACATACACACACACACACACACACACACACAAACATACACACACACATACGCACACACGCTACTCTGGTTGGTAACCTCACGGCAGCTCGACATTTGTGGCTTCTGAGGACGTTCTGAGGCTGTCGTTTTGGTTTGGTGGGGTTTACAGGAGCCGAGAGCTTGGAGGTAAATGCCAATGAAGCGGAATGAGAAAAATATATCGGGAAAGTGGGACAGAAACTGCGACGTAAGACTGTAGCCGCACGCACGCACGCGGGCACACGTACACACACACACACACACACACACACACACACACACACACACACACACACACACACACACACGAAAAACACACACGTGCGCGCGCACACAGATTCACACACACACACACATATGCAAATACACAAACACGTACACTCAAGACACACGCACACAAACACGCGTGCACTCGCGCGCGCGCGCACACACACACACACACATACACACACACGCACGAACGCACACATACGCACGCGCACTCACACACACACACACACACACACACACACACACACACACACACACACACACACACACACACACACACGAACGCACGAACGCACACACACACACACTCACACACACATACACGCACACACACACTCACACACACACACACACACACACACACACACACACCACACTCACACACACACTCTCACTCATCACCACCACCATCACAATCACAACCACCATCAAAACACCACACACACACACACAGACAACAACAGACACACAGACAGACACACAGACAGACAGACACACACACACACACACACACACACACACACACACACACACACACACACAAAATAACACACACACTACACACACACATACACACATACACACACACACACACACACACACACACACAACACATTCACAACACACACACACACACATACACAACACACACACACACACACACACACGAACACACACATACACACACACACACGAACACACACATACACACACACACGCACACACACACACACACACACGCACACACACACGCGCGCACGCGCGCATACACACACACAACACAGACACACGTACATTAGAGACAGAATTATTAATAGTCAAGTTGACATTTTGTCAATATACCCTCGAAATACCTTTTTTTCCGTCTAAAAGCACATATCTGAATATGCGTTAAAAGAAGTAACGAACGAACACAGACACACACAGACACACAGACTCACACACACACACACACACACACACACACACACACACACACACACACACACACACACACGCACACACACACATACACACATACACACACACACACACACACACACACACACACACACACACACACACACACACACACACACGTACATTAGAGACATAATTATTAATGGTCAAGTTGACATTTTGTCAATATACCCTCGAACTGATTAGAAAAAAAAGAGGTGACAGTACCATCCCACAAATCTATACGCTGAGTCACAGAACGCGACAAATTGTCCTAATCAAAAGAGGGGGAAAAATGAACATTTTCCTGCACCCGATCATCAACTACAAAACTTGACTCTTTGAATCCCCACATCCTACCCACCAGATTCCTCCACGAAGCTGGTGGACAGGGTTAAGGAGTCCAACAGGTATGGTTTTGTTTTGCAAGCATGGTTGACAATGCAGGATGATGATGGATAGGATCAGGGAATCAAAGGGTTAATTTGTTTGTGTTTTGTTTTGCAAGCATTATTGACAATGCAGGATGATGATGGATAGGGTCAGGGAATCAAAGGGTTAAGTTTTTTGTTTTGTTTTGCAAGCATGGTTGACAATGTAGGCTTCCGGTGGACAGGGTGCGAGAGCCAAAGGGTTAATACTCAAACACTCCCTCCCGCCCAATTGCCCACCCCTACTTCTCAAAACGTGTGATCAGAATCTTGAAATAGCCTATGAGATTTCATTTGAACTTAACTGAAATTATTCCTGCTTTATTGAGACTACGAGATGCAACTTTTAAAATAATTTAGGGGGGTGCAAAAGTAGGTATACAGTTATGAAAAAAGAAAACACGTACAATACTCATTGCGTTTATCATACAAACAAATGAATATTGCATATACATGTAATAACAAGCACAACCTTAAGTTAATCCCTCAGATACTCAAACTGCTTGAAGTCTGTATTCACACACTCCTCTAATCGAGAGCGGAATTAAGCATTATAACAATGATGTGATACTGTAGACCTACTTTTGCACCCCCCTGAAAGAGGATAAGTAATTCAGTTTTTGTTGTCTTTTTGTATATGTTTGACAAAAGCCAGAGGCTGAACTTTTGCTCCTGTCTGTTTTCTTTTTTCTCTCTTTCTCTCTCTCTCTCCTTTTCTTTTTTCTTTTTTCATTTTTTGTTTGTGTTCTCTCTCTCTCTCTTTCTCTCCCTCTCTCTTTCTCTCCCTCCCTCTCAGTCTCTGTCTCTCTCTCTCTCTCTCTCTCTCTTTACTGTTTATTCAACTTTTTGTTCAACTTTTTAAAATTAATGTAAGTTCATTTCCAGTGAAGATATCACTTTATATTGTTTTTATGTTTGTTTGCCGGATTTGGGTCTTCCTCTTACTTATATGACTAATTATGTTTGATGGTCAACTGTTTCTTCAACTTTTTGTTCAACTTTTTAAATTAATGTAAGTTTATCTCCAGTGAAGATATCACTTTATACTGTTCTTATGTTTATTTGCCGGATTTGGGTCTTTCTCTTACATATATATGACTAATTACGTCGGGTGGTCAACTTTTTGTTCGACCTTTTGTTCAACTTTTTTCCATCAAGTTTTTCTTCATCATTAGAAAAAAAATTCAAATGGATGTAATGTCAGCCATGACTATATTTATAAATCTTTATTTCGCGAAAACGTCGCCGTAAAATTTAATGACTTTGTTTTATGCTCCTTGCCACAAGGACAAAAATGTCAATGGCAATAAATCATTTTCAGTTTCAGTTTCAGTTTCTTTCTCTCTCTCTGTCTCTCTCTCTGTCTCTATGTCTCTATCTCTGTCTCTTGTCTCTTTCTGTCTGTCTGTCTGTCTGTCTGTCTGTCTGTCTGCCTCTCTCTCTCTCTCTCAATATCTCTCTATCTATCTCTCTATTTGTCTCCCTCTCTCTATCTCTCTTATGAGATATAGTGTACTTTTTGAGATACTTAAGCCCTGATATGGCTTTGATCATTCGTCTGGGCTTTAAACAACAATAACTGCGATATAACAACAGCAAGAACAATCACAATCCCCCATTTCAAGATCTGGCCCGTCCGTTGGATTTTGTGAAGGCTTAAGGAGTAGTGCTTGGTAAGTGTTGGCAAGTTTTGGATGGAGCGTGTATGGGTTTGTTCGAGCGCGATGAATATCAGTTGAAAAAAACAATCTTTTTTTTTGTTTTTTGTTAAGTAATATATAACAAAACCAGAACAAGATTGAGGCAGCCGAGATGTGGTTTCTAAGAAGAATGTTGAGGGTTCCATGGACAGCAAAGAAAACAAACGAGACAGTCTTGATGGAGGCAGACACAAGTAGATCACTCATAAGGAAGATTAGGAAAAGACAGGCAACATTTATAGGCCATTTTATGAGGAAGGGGGATTTGGAGCACCTGGTCACAACGGAAAAGCTGGAGGGAAAGAGAGCACCGGGTAGACCCAGAGAGAAAATGCTGGACGGACTTGCAGAGTGGCTGGGGACGAGGAGGGTGGAGGAGATGCTAGGGGCAACGAGAGATAGAGGTAGATGGAAGTCCATGATCGCCAACGCCATGCGGCAGGGCACCTGATGATGATGAATATATAATGTCTGCTCTCAACATATTTTGATGTGTTACTGTGATTTTTTTGTATGTTATTTTTGTTCTTGCCCTTTGTTGCATTTGCTTATTTGATTCCACTTTTACGTCATCACCCATCGCATCGCCGTGGTAATGCTGGGGGCTCTTTCAGTATAAATAGTGTCCCCACCTTCTGGAAATTCTGGGCTAGAAATTTCCCCTTTTCTGTCATTCTCTTTGTTTCTTTCTTCCTCCTTTACTTTCTGTCATTTCTTCCTATCATTTACTGCCTTAATAATGTATTCACCTGTATGTGCTGGATAAAGTCTTACGTACTTTCTCTTAGGATTGATAATTGGGTACATGTGTTATGCGCAATTTTGGCTCTAAGGAAATGGGATATGCAAATGCAATTTAAAATAATTAAGGCCAGTTTTTAGATATGTTTTGGTGTCTTTAATTATGTTTAAATTTGTTTTCAGGTATATTTTTTAAATCCCCTGTGCGATAAATTAGATGGAGTGGTCAATGTCAGGGGCAATGACTCTTGTTGCTACACTTGATAAGAGGAGACAGTATAAATAATGTCCCCACCTTTTGGAAATTCTGTGCCGGAAGTTTCCTCTTTTCTGTCCTTCTCTATGTTTCTTTCTTCCTCTTTTACTTTGTGTCATTTCTTCCTATCATTTTCTGCCTTGCTGGTCCATTCACCTGTATGTGTTCGATAAAGTGTTTCGTACTTTCTCTTAGGATTGATAATTGGATACATGTATTAAATGCATTTTTAGTTGTAGGGAAATGAGATATGCTGAAGCAAATTTAGATAATTTAGGCCTGTTTTTATATATGTTGTGGTGTCTTTCGTTGCGTTTAAATTTGTATTCAGGTTTGTTGTTTGAAATCCCCTGTGCGATAAATTGGACGGAGTGGTCAACGCCAGGGCCATCTCCTTAGATTATGTGCGCGAATGGACTGATACGTGTACGTCATTTTCTTTTTCTTTATTTTTTTCTTCTTGAATATTGAGTATGTTTTGAAACGGTTATAGCCCTGATGCGAGGATGCGAGGCGTGGACAGTCAGCAAGCAAAGCCAGGGCAGGATCGAGGCAGCCGAGATGTGGTTTCTCAGAAGAATGTTGAGAGTTCCATGGACAGCAAAGAAAACAAACGAGACAGTCTTGATGGAGGCAGACACAAGTAGATCACTCATAAGGAAGATTAGGAAAAGACAGGCAACATTTATAGGCCATTTTATGAGGAAGGGGGATTTGGAGCACCTGGTCACAACGGGAAAGCTGGAAGGAAAGAGAGCACCAGGTAGACCCAGGGAGAGAATGCTAGACGGACTTGCAGAATGGCTGGGGACGAAGAGGGTGGGGGAGATGCTGGGGGCAACGAGAGATAGAGATGGTTGGAAGTCCATGGTCGCCAACGCCATGCGGCAGGGCACCTGATGATGATGATGATGAATAGCCCTGATATGGCTCTACGCAGTCAGC
>JAPXFY010000022.1:3844390-3846890 GCA_030674185.1 Monoplex corrugatus | reverse complement strand
GTGCTTGCGGGGCTACTGTTTGTCCAGAACTTTGTGCTGAATTCGGGCCAACTTCAGATGTGGTCACGTTGGAAATGTCTTGGAAGAGACTGGTATCAGAATCGGATGAAGTCACATTAGTAGTTTTGCTGTTCTCGATTTCGTCTTGTGAGGGACCTGTATCTGAATGTGAAGTAAGCATGTTGGTGATTTTGTTATCTGTAGGTTGGTCTTGAGCTGCCTTTTGATTCTGAGGCATATCTTGGCTTGTGGGTTCTTTGCTGTCTTGGTTGATTGTGTCCTTGTCGTTGTCGTTGTTGTTGTTGACGGTGTTGGTGATGTCTGCTTCTTCTGGTTTTGCTTGAGCTTCCTCAGTGTCTGAATCAGTCGTGTCCATCTCTGTCTCAGATCGTGCGTCTCTGTTCCTGCTGTGTCAATAGCGTTGGTGTTATCTGTGTTTGTGCATTGCTTTCTTCTCTGTTCTCGTGGTCTATTTGTTCTTCAATATTGTTCTGCTGGTGTTCTTCATGATCGTCATCGCTTACTTTCTTCAACCGCTTGTCCTTCGTATTTTTCGACTCGGTTTCTTCCACTACATCGTCAGATCTTTGTTGTGAGTTCCCACTCTTCTCTGTACTCTTTTCTCCTGGCACTAATTTCGAGTTCCTTTCATCCTCGCCATTTTCATTGTTTTCAACTTCGTGATTGTCATCATCCTGACGATTATCCTCATCTACATGACTGACATCCTCATTATCGTCAAAAGATCATTCACCTCTTCCCCACCATCATCACTTGCCTCATCATGATGCGCAACATCAGCTCCAGCTTTACTTTCACCAACCCCAGTGTCTGTCTGTGTGTCAGCCATGGTATCATTCCTATCACCACCAGGACAGATGACCCTCGTCCACGGTTTCTTTTGTTCTAGACAATTCCAGAGTTGTGGAAGTGTCCACGTCTTCGTGGTCTGTGAAGTCGCTGGTGTTGGAGCCGAAGGCGTTGACTGCTAGCTGAGCAATTTGTCGGCTTAACACGTCACCTTCGTCATCGTCATCATCATCATTACCTTCTTCTTCTCCTTTCTTGTCCTTCTTCTTCGACATCGCCTGCATCGTCTTCGTCGGTTTCGAGTTCAATTCCTTCCGTTTCTGGTGCGTCATCACCTTTTAGATTGTCACGCACCTGTGAATACAGAGAAAACAGAATATTTGATAGACGAGTATTTTATTTACTTATTTTTTCGAACGGTACAAATTCTTAGCTTAAAGCCTTATTTTTTTCTAACTTGATGTTGCTTGCATACCAGTGTTTTCATGTTTCCATAAGACAGCCATTGACATGACTTACAGGATCTTTAACGTGTGTATTTGATATTCTGCATTCGTATGCACACGACAGAGGTTCAGGCACAACCAAATCTGCACACATGTTCATCTGGGAGATCGGGAAAATCTCCACCTTTTACCCACCAGGTGGAAGATGTCCACGCAGTATCGAACCTTGGACCTCCCTGTTGGATGTCTGATGTCTTACCCACATAACTACCTCGCCCATCGACTCTGGAATGAAGGAAAGGAAAGTGGCCTAGTGTCACTTAGATTTTCAGAAAAATCATTTTGTCCCTGTAATTACATACACGCAAAAACCCAAAGAAGTTTATCATTCCAGAACTGTAGCAATAGATCCCGTTGGACTTGTCTTACAGCACGTACTTGCTACTCTACACACACATAATAAAACTATTTATTGAAAATAAATGCCCTCCCCCTCCCCCCCCCCCCCCCCGCACACATACCCTAAAAATTATGTAAATTTTATATTTAATTTTTATGTACATTGATTAGTTTTGTTTATTCGTTATTATTTATAAAGAGAGAGAGAGAGAGAGAGAGAGAGAGAGAGAGAGAAGACAGACAGACAGACAGACAGATAGACAGAGACAGGCAGACAAACAGAGACAGACAGCCAGACAGAGGACGAGACACAGAGACAGACAGAGAAACGAGAGAGAGAGAGAGGAGAGAGAGAGAGACAGACAGACAGACAGAGACAGAGACAGAGACAGAGAGACAGATAGACAAAGAGACAGAGAGACAGGGACAGGAGACAGAGAGCAGAAGCAGACAGACAGAGATACAGAGACAGAGAGAGACAGAGAGAGAGACAGGGAGAGAGAGAGAGCATCATGTACAAATCGACGTTAAGTCAACTCAAATTGTTCTACCGTACTACTGCATTCCTCATGAGGACCTTATAAACCTTACACGAAAGAAAGTTTAGAAAGGGACATCACTCACCGTCTCCTCACACTGCTCCAGCTGATCCTGAAGGAGGTCCACCTGGTTGAACAAAGCCTCCGTGATCACTTCCGGCGGAAGTGAAAGGTCAGCAAGGTCAAGCTCGTCGTATGTCATTGCTGATGTCCCGCCTCTCCATGATCAGCAGCTGAGTCTTTGTGTGGGATGGAGGCAGCCGTCGTTTGGTAGACGATGACGACGAAGGCGATGAAGACGATGAT
>JAPXFY010000022.1:3826890-3829390 GCA_030674185.1 Monoplex corrugatus | reverse complement strand
TTTGTTTATTTGTTTGTTTGTTTATTTATTTATTTAAATCTTTATTTTTTTATGTTCAGGTATGATCACGCATCAGGTAATCAGTCCTGTGGTCTGGACGAAGGAAGTGGTCTTCATCAAGTCCTCTTTGTTGCCCTAGAGCTGCTCTTCCAGAGTTGCCTCATATGGCCGTTGTTCATTCATCAGCTGAGCTGCACCAGTAATTAGCAATTCCCCCCGACGGAGTACACGTAGGAGACAGTTAAAGGGAAAGAATCGAGATCTTCGTGAACCTATTTTATTTCCGCAGTTATTTCTCTTAGACCATTCGCTGTTAAATAATTTTGCGTTCGTTCTCTTGCTTGGTTAATTTAACTTCGGTATAATTTGTTTGCTGTTAATTTTGTTTTATATTGATTTGAAGCCTTTTTCTTCTTTCGCTCGCCATTTACATGGTCAGGCCACATCATGCAGCTTGTCTTTAAGGCTGGTGGTCACAGGAGTTGCCGTCAGGCCTTGTCTCCTATTACTGTTATTTTTGTTTAATGCCCAGCCGACTGCGTAGAGCCATTAAAACTACGCAAACAAAAAATGGAATGTTTTATTCAATTTGATTAAATATTCAATATCAGAAACAAAATAGTAATTCCTACAAAACAGCGCAGCTGGCGTAACACTGGACATACAATTCCGTCTATCTATCTATCTATCTATCTATCTATCTATCTATCTATCTATCTATCTATCTATCTATCTATCTATCTATCTATCTATCTATTTATCTATCTATCTATCTATCTATCTATTTATCTATCTATCTATCTGTCTATCTATCTATCTATCTATCTATCTGTCTGTCTGTCTGTCTATCTATCTATCTATTTATCTATCTATCTATCTATCTATTTATCTATCTATCTATCTATCTATTTATCTATCTATCTATCTATCTATCTATTTATCTATCTATCTATCTATCTATCTGTCTGTCTGTCTGTCTATCTATCTATCTATCTATCTATCTATCTATCTATCTATCTATCTATCTATCTATCTGTCTATCCATCTATCTATCTATCTATCTATCTATCTATCTAGCTATCTATCTATCCATCTATCTACCTATCTATCTATCTATCTATCTCTCTGTCTGTCTGCCTGCCTGTGTGCCTGCCTGTCTGTCTGTCTATCAATCTCAAGTATGAGTAGATAAATGCGCATAGATACATACTTGTAAACAGAAACATCAATGTTTTGTTTGTTTGCTTATTGATAAGTAAATTAGTTTAAAAATTTGGTTGATGATATTGTTTATGTGTTTGTTTGAACTACAAGCCAATTCATTTGTTTATTTTTTGTTTATTTATTTGTTTACTTACTTATTTATTTATATATTTATTTATTTATTCATTTATTTATTTATTTATTTATTTAATCTTTTATATAATTATTTATTTGTTTGTCTATTTATTTGTTTATGTTTATTTACTTATTTATTTTATTATCTATTGGTTTGTTTCTTTCTTTGTTTCTTTTCTATCTCTATTTTATGTTATTTCATTTATTTTTATTCGTTCAATAGTTTATTATTCATTTATTGATTAATTATTTAATTGATTAATTCAGTGTGCGACAAATTGGATGGAGTGATCAATGCCAAGGGTCATGTCTCCTGTCACTCTACTGATAAGTAAGATAATTTGAAAGTGAGTTTGACAATCATATTTATATATTTGTTTAAACTTCAAGCCGATTTATTCATTTACTTTCTTACTTACTTACTTACTTACTTACTTATTTGTTTATTTATTTATTCTTTTATGTATATATGTATGTATGTATGTATGTATGTATATGTATGTAGTATGTATGTATGTATGTATGTATGTATGTATGTATGTGTATGTACGGGTATATATGTATGTATGTATGTATGTTTGTATGTATGTATGTATGTA
Organism: Monoplex corrugatus; assembly: GCA_030674185.1. Classification (NCBI taxonomy): domain Eukaryota; kingdom Metazoa; phylum Mollusca; class Gastropoda; order Littorinimorpha; family Ranellidae; genus Monoplex; species Monoplex corrugatus. The sequence continues at coordinate 3,827,453 of JAPXFY010000022.1, read as the reverse complement.
TATATGTACGTATGTATGCATGTATGTATGTATGTATACATGTATGTATGTATGTATGTATGTATGTATGTATGTATGTATGTATGTATGTATGTATTTATGTGTGTATGTGTGTATGTATGTATGTATTTTTGTTAGTTAGTTAGTTAGTTAGTTAGTTAGTTAGTCAGTTAGTTAGTTAGTTAGTTAGTTAGTTAGTTAATTAGTTAGTGGTTTCTTTGTTTCTTGCTTTCTTTTCTTTCTTTCCGTACTCTTTGTTAATGATTGATTAGTTGATTGATTGATTCATTCATTCATTCATTCATTTATTCATTCATTCATCCATTCACTCATTTATTCATTCATTTATTAATTCACTTACTTATTTATTTTATCATTTATTCATTTATTGTTTATATACGTTTTCCTTCATTCATTCATTCATTCATTCATTCATTAATTCATTCATTCATTCATTCATTCATTCATTCATTCATTTATCTATTTATCTATTTATTTATTTATTCATTCATTCATTTATTCATTTACTCATTCATTTATTTCATTATTCATTTGTTGTTTAT
>JAPXFY010000022.1:3816890-3819390 GCA_030674185.1 Monoplex corrugatus | reverse complement strand
CTACTTTTGCACCCCCCCCCCCCCCCTTTGTATATATACATATATATATGAATATGTATACATATAAAAGAACGGGCGTAAGTTACCTAAAATTGCCTCCGCATATCTCATTTCCCCAGAGCCCAAAATGCACTTAATACGTGTACCTAATTATCAATCCTAAGAGGAAGTGTGTAAGACGATATTGAACACATACAGGTGAATGGACCAGCAAGGCAGACAATGATAGGATGAAATGACAGAAAGCAAAGAAGGAAGAAAGAAACAAAGACATTGACAGAAAAAGAGGCAATTTCTAGCACATAATTTCCAGAAGGTGGGGATACTATTTATACTAAAGGAGCCCCTGGCATCCTAACCGGGAAATCTTTACACCTAAAATCAATTAAAGTGACCACTGCCATGACTGCCAATGGAGTCAGGACCCATCAACAGTACAGTAGGCCTACTCAACAGCATTGCACAAACAGCCAGGAACACGTCCTGCATTCTCGAAAATCATTTAGCTGTCTTATCTGCCAATGAAAAAGGACAATTCAACAAGAACTTATTAAACACAGCTCACTTTTGACAAGAAGGGTATTCCACAGTACACAAAGTAGTCACTCTGTCTTAATATCATGGTTCTACACCACATCGTCATAAAATCCAAAATCATCACAAACAACGACACAGAAACAACAAGAATCAATTGTTTGTTCCTGACTATAACAGCAAATATTCCAGAACGTCTTCTCCAAAAACAAGAACAGACATTCCATAACAAACAACACTGTCACAAAGAGATGGACAATCAAAACAATATTATTCATACTGTGCACAAAGCAAAGGAGTCTAACCAGTCGACATGATGTAGAGATTAGCACCACGGACTACCGACTGGAAGGTTGTGGGTTCGAATCCCTATTAGTCCCTTCAAAAATCATAGTGGGATTTTTCGGCTCCAACCGGCTTCTACTCAGGGTTAAGCATGCTATGGGCTCGTTGGGAAGACTGGAACCACACAGTCGAGTCTCATCCACTTCATGGATGCGTCATTGAGGGTGTTGCCCAAATCTTCTAATTATCCTTATAGTTATCATTGCATTGTAAAAAACATGTGCCAGTTTCTGTGGTCATTAAGGTAGCGTAGAAAATGGGATCAATAAAGTATTAAAAAAAAAATAATAGTAACAATAATAACAATGATGATAATAATAATAATGATAATAATGATAATAATAATAATGATAATAATAATAATATAATAATAATATAATAATAATAATAATAATAATAATAAATAAAATAATAATCATCATCATCATCAGGTGCCCTGCCGCATGGCGTTGGCGACCATGGACTTCCAACCATCTCTATCTCTCGTTGCCCCAGCATCTCCCCCACCCTCCTCATCCCCAGCCACTTTGCAAGTCCGTCCAGCATTCTCTCCTTGGGTCTACTGATATAATAATAATAATAATAATAATAATAATAATAATAATAATAATAATAATACTATTACTACTACCACTGCTACTACTACTACTACTAATAATATAAGGTGAAAACAAAGGAAATCTTCAAAAGTCCGATAATCCAGAAAAAAACATACAGTCCCGTATGCTGGAACACACTTTGCTCCATAGTTATTTCAGAACACAACGGTAGCAATTCCTGAAATGTTTGAGAATAATACAGCCATGATTCTCAAACTGTTGACAATTCCTGAAATGTTTGAGAATAATACAGCCATGATTCTCAAACTGTTGAATTGTCACGTACTAACACAGTATCGAAACACTCAACATCAAACAAATTATAGATTCAAACAGAATTCGTTCCACAACTGTACAATAACAAGACGGTAATTATTCACAAATTGTCAGAGAACGATATAATAAGTGATTCCTGAAATGTCAGAGAGCAATACAGTAACGATTCCTGAATTGTAAAATGTCCACAATATCGACAATTACAGAAATGCGATTTAAGAACACTGCCAATTAATCCAGTGTCATTTGAGCGCAAGACAAAGTAGTATGAACGACTCATATTGCAAATTCGTATTATTTCAAACATCATACCAGCACATATTTCAATATCTTTCTAGTTATTTACATTAATGTTTCATGTTTCCTTCATCTTTTTTTTTCTAAGTACTGCTGAACAACCTCGAGCATTGAGTTAAGTATCTACAAGTAGCTAATTATTCACCAAATCCACTGTTCATTGGATCTCGAAATTCTCAGAGATATTTTGTTTTTGATAACAGAAGTGAAACTACAGAGAGAGAGAGAGAGAGAGAGAGAGAGAGAGAGAGAGAGAGAGAGACAGAGAGAGAGAGAGAAAGAGAGAGAGAGAGAGAGAGACAGACAGACAGACAGAGAAAGAGAGAGAGACAGACAGACAGACAGACAGACAGACAGACAGAGAGAGACAGAGAGACAGCAAGAGAGAGAGAGAGAGACAGAGAGAGACAGAGAGACAGCGAGAGAGAGCGCAAGAGAGAGAGAGAGGG
>JAPXFY010000022.1:3784390-3786890 GCA_030674185.1 Monoplex corrugatus | reverse complement strand
GAAGAAAGAAGAAGAAGAAGAAGAAGAAGAAGAGAAGAAGAAGAAGAAGAAGAAGAAGAACAAGAAGAACAAGAACAAGAAGAAGAACAAGAAGAAGAACAAGAAGAAGAACAAGAAGAAGAACAAGAAGAAAAGAACAAGAAAAAGAAGAAGAAGAAGAAGAAGAAGAAGAACAAGAACAAGAAGAAGAACAGAAGAAGAACAAGAAGAACAAGAAGAAGAACAAGAAGAAGAACAAGAAGAAGAAGAAAAAGAAGAAGAGTGTAAATTGTCAGAAACGAAATCAGTGATCGGATCTAGGGCTTATCCACAATACTAGAGAGTACGGTTTTTCCCCTCCTCATTTTCTTGTACCACAATGTCCAGGGTGGAAAATCAGACGTGATAATTATTTGACGGGGACACCTGTGGCTCGTGTGTCAGCAAGTTCAACATTTCAGCAAAACAAAACAGTAATCCGAGCAGGAAGTCCGGAGTTTGGGGTTTCAGCGATAAGGATTCATCAGTATCAAGTTTCTTCAGATAACGTTTCCACGCTCGGAATGAACTCTATATGCACTGATGCCACAGACGTCACGTGATGGAGAAGATCCAAAATGGCCACGGTACAAGCCATAAGCCTGAACATAAGCGCCATGTGTCGGAAAGTCCCGAATTCCTACCTAGTTTTAAACCTTATCTTTGTATCAGTCTGTTATTGGAAACAATCTAGGCTACACTGTAATGAAATATATATTTCTGCTCTAGGGTTTCCACAGTGGGCAAGGAAACCCTAGAGCAGCATCTCAGGGAAACATATTCCGATTCTCAGCGCGAGGCACCACTTGAAATCCAGAATCTGGTTTGGCCTGCAGCGCCAGAAGGAAAATTCAATAACAAACCACCAACACTGGATGAAGTGAAGAACGTAGTAAAGAAAGCCAGAGCCAAGTCAGCACCTGGACCAAACGGAATACCATACCTGCTCTACAAGAAATGCCCAAAAGTGCTCGAGTGGCTCCACAAGATGATTCGATCAGCATGGAGGAACCAGAAGATCAGCGACCAATGGATGAGAGCTGAAGGAGTGTACATTCCGAAGGAGCAGAACTCCAGCAGCATCAATCAGTTCAGGCCAATATCACTTCTGAACGTCGAGGGGAAAATCTTCTTCTCTGTTATGGCAGCAAGATTGACAAAATACCTGACTGAAAACAAGTATCTGGATATGTCAGTCCAAAAGGGAGGCATACCAGGAATGCCTGGATGCTTGGAACATGCCACGTTGATTTGGGATGCCATCCAAAAAGCAAGAACAGAGAAGAGAGACATTGACGTAGTTTGGCTTGATCTGGCGAATGCATATGGATCAGTTCCACACGATATGATCCAGCTGGCTCTTGAAATGTATCACATCCCAGAAAACATCCGAACAATGCTGAGGAAGTATTTCCAAGGGTTCTCAATGCGGTTCTCTACCAAAGAATACACCACGGACTGGATAGACCTAGAGGTGGGCATTGCAATGGGCTGTGCAATCTCTCCCATACTGTTCGTGTTGGCAATGGAAGTCATCTTGAAAGCTGCAATGAAGAGTTCAGGTCCAGTGAATCTGGGAGATGGATACCAGATGCCTCCTCTGAAAGCTTTCATGGATGACACAACAGTCTTGTCCACGGATGAGGAAGAGACACACCAAATCTTAAAGCAGCTGGATGAGCTGGTGGCCTCTTCAAGAATGAGGTTCAAACCTAAGAAATCCCGAAGTCTCTCACTGCGAAAAGGAAAAGTGGCAGATTCAGTCAAATTCATGGTAGCCAACCAAGCCATCCCCACTGTCACAGAAGAGCCAGTAAAAAGTCTCGGAAGATGGTATGATGACTCCCTGAAAGACACACAAAGGGGATGTGAAACCAAGCAAACAGCAGAAGAAGGCCTGAAGAAAATAGATAACTGCGGACTGCCAGGCAAATACAAAGTCTGGTGTCTACAGTTCATGCTGATACCAAAGCTGCTGTGGCCACTGCTAATCTATGACATTTGCACCAGCACAGTCGAAGCAATGGAAGCCAAAATCAACAAATACACAAGAAAATGGCTCGGTGTCCCACCTGGTCTCACTGATGTTGCATTCTACTGTCGTCAAGCAATGCTGAAGCTACCTCTCAAATCCATAGTGGAGGAATACAAAGTTGGAAAAGCAAGACTGTTGAGCATGCTGGAGGAATCGGAAGACAATATCGTGAGATCAGTTCATCCAAAGCTGAGAACTGGCAGAAAGTGGAAAGTCCAAGAGGCTGTAAACAATGCCAAGAGAAACCTCAGCATCAAAGAAATAATTGGACACACGCAAACCAACAGACAGGGACTGGGAGCAACAAAAATGCAGTGGTGGTCCAAAGCCAAAGGGAAGGAAAAAAGAGACATGATCATACAGGAGTTGAAGGAAGAAGAAGATGTCAAAAGAGTGCAGAAGGCAGTCCAGCAAGGTCAACAGGGGCAATGGACAACATGGGACAGT
>JAPXFY010000022.1:3759390-3764390 GCA_030674185.1 Monoplex corrugatus | reverse complement strand
TTCTTCTTCTTCTTCTTCTTCTCTTCTTCTTCTTCTTCTTCTTCTTCTTCTTCTTCTTCTTCTTCTTCTTCTTCTTCTTCTTCTTCTTCTTCTTCTTCTTCTTCTCTTCTTCTTTCTTCTTCTTCTTCTTCTTCTTCTTCTTCTTCTTCTTCTTCTTCTTCTTCTTCTTCTTCTTCTTCTTCTTCTTCTTCTTCTTCTTCTTCTTCTTCTTCTTCTTCTTCTTCTTCTTCTTCTTCTTCTTCTTCTTCTTCTTCTTCTTCTTCTTCTTCTTCTTCTTCTTCTTCTTCTTCTTCTTCTTCTTCTTCTTCTTCTTCTTCTTCTTCTTCTTTTCTTCTTCTTTCTTCTTCTTCTTCTTCTTCTCTCTTCTTCTTCTTCTTCTCTCTCTCTGTCTCGGTCACTCTGTCTCTGTTTCTTTTTGTCTCTCTGGCTCTTTCTCTCTCTCTGTCTCTCTGTATCTGTCTATCTGTCTGTCTGTCTGTCTGTCTGCCTGCCTGTCTGTCTACCTGCCTCTCTCTCTCTCTCTTCTCTCTCACATCTCCTTCTTTGTACCCATAAAAGCAAACTTCAAAATATTGATAAACCCTCTCTAAGTGAATTTTCCCATCTTAGAAAAGCATACAACAACAACAACAACAACAACAACAACAACAAAAAAATGCATAGAAAGAGTTCTTTCTACCCAGCCAGGCAAACCATCACACTAACTCCTCCGGGAAATTTATTCTATAGAATCCAAAAGTCGAAAGATGGCATATGAAACCCGTGACGTAAATTAGAACTCTTGGAAGGAAAAGAAGAACATTACTGAAACGACAAAAAAATGAATATGGCAGCAAAATGAAGTCAACTGAATATTTTTTTTTTTTTGTCATCTGCTTTTGTTTTCTTTTTTTTTTTTCTTTTCTTTTTCTTCCTCAAGTTCTCCTTGCTGGACACTGATAGAACGAAAGGTTGAGGCACGGTGTGTGAGAGAAATGACGTCAATTCTAAACTTTAGGGAAAACCAGATGGCGGATCTTATCACGAACATACACAGGTGAGAAAACGGACTGTTTATTTTTCCTTCCAGGCGAGTTTTCTACCTTACCCTATTTTTCCTTATTTTTTTTAACCACAAAGGAAATTCATATCTTAAAGATGGACTTTAAATCATCTGAAGCCCTCTCTTACTCTCTCTCTCTCTCTCTCTCTCTCTCTCTCTCTCTCTCTCTCTCTCTCTCTCTCCTTTTCTCCATTTTCTCTCTCTCATCTTTTCTGACTCTCTCAGCCTCTCTCTCTATCTCACTCTCATTCTCTCCTTTGTTCTCTCTCTATCATTCTCTTTAGATTTCTTCCCCTCTCCCTCCCTCCTTTCCTCCTCCCCCCCTCTCTCTCTCTCTGACTCATGGTCTATGTTATTCTACCTTTGTCTATGTCTGTCTGTCTTTCTCTCTGTCTGTATGTCTGTCTCTGTGTCTATCTCTCTCTGTCTCTGTGTGTCTGTCTGTCTCTGTGTGTCTGTCTGTCTGTCTCTCTTCCCCCCTCTCTCTCTCATACGCACGCACACACAAACACAGCACACACACACACACACACAGACAGACACAGACACACACACACACACACACACACAGACAACACACACACACACACACACACACACACACACACACACACACACACACTTCTCCTTCTTTCTCCTCATAAAAGCAAACTTCAAAATATAGATAAACCCTGTCCAAGTGAACTTTCCCATCTTAGAAAAGCAAACAACAAAAGAAGTGCATAGAAAAGTTCTCTCCTCCCCAGCCAACCCATCACACCAACTCCTCCGGGAAATTTATTCTATAGAATCCAAAAGTCGAAAGATGACATATGAAACACGTGATGTAAATTATAAACCTTGGGGGGAAAAGAAAAAACATTACTGAAATGATAGAAAATGAATATGACAGCAAAATGAAGTCAACTGAATATTTTTTGTAAGCCACTTCTTTTTTGTTTGTTTTTGTTTTTGTTCTCAAGTTCTACTTGCTGGACAGTGATGGAACGAAAGGTTGAGGCACGATATGTGAGAGAAATGACGTCAATTCTAAACTTTAGGGAAAACCAAATGGCTGATGTTTTATCACGAACAGACGCAGGCGAGAAAAGGAACTGTTTATTTTTCCTTCCAGGCAAGTTTTCTAACTCACCTCACCCCTACCCTATTTTTTCCTTATTTTTTTTAACCACAAAGGAACTTCTTAAAGATGGAATTTAAATCTTCTGAACTCTCTCTCTCTCTCTCCCTCTCTCTCTCTCTCTCTCCCTCTATCTCTCTCCCTCTCTCTCTCTCTCTCTCTCCCTCCCTCTCTCTCTCTCTCTGTTTCTTCCATTTTCTCTCTCTCTCATTCTTTCTCTGACTCTCTCAGCCTCTCTCTCTATCCCACTCTCATTCTCTCCTTTGTTCTCTTTCTATCATTCTCTTTACCTTTCTTTCCCTCTCCCTCCCTCCTTTCCTCCTCCCCCCCCTCTCTCTCTCTCTGACTCACGGTCTCTGTTATTCTACCTTTGTCTATGTCTGTCTGCCTCTCTGTCTGTATGTCTGTCTCTCTGTCTTTCTCTCTCTGTCTCTGTGTGTCTGTCTGTCTCTGTGTGTCTGTCTGTCTGTCTGTCTGCCTCTCTGTCTGTATGTCTGTCTCTCTGTCGTTCTTTCTCTGTCTCTGTCTGTCTGTCTGTCTCTGTGTGTCTGTCTGTCTGTCTCTCCCCCTCTTTCTCTCTCTCACACTCTCTCTCTCTCATACGCACACACACAAACACACACACACACACATACACACACACACACACACACACACACACACACACACACACACACACACACATCTCCTTCTTTCTCCTCATAAAAGCAAACTTCAAAATATTGATAAACCCTCTCCAAGTGAACTTTCCCATCTCAGAAAAGCATACAACAAAAGAAGTGCATAGAAAAAGTTCTCTCCTCCCCAGCCAATCCATCACACCAACTGCTCCAGGAAATTTATTCTATAGAATCCAAAGTTAAAAGATGACATATGAAACCCATGACGTAAATGATAAATCTTGGGGGGAAAAGAAGAACATTACTGAAATGATAGAAAATGAATATGACAGCAAAATGAAGTCAGCTGAATATTTTTTGTAAGCCACTTCTTTTTTTCTTTTATTTTTTTTTGGTTTTTTTGTTTTTTTGTTTGTTCTCAATTGTCCTTGTTGCTGGACAGTGATGGAACGAAAGGTTGAGGCACGATGTGTGAGAGAAATGACGTCAATTCTAAACTTTAGGGAAAACCAAATGGAGAAAAACATTACTGAAATGATAGAAAATGAATATGAGAGAAAAATGAAGTCAAATGAAATTTTTTTGTAAGCCACTTATTGTATTTTTTATTTTTTTATTTTTTTAAATTTTTTAAATTTTTTGTTCTCAAGTTCTCATTGCAGGACACAGATAGAACGAAAGGTTGAGGCACGGTGTGTGAGAGAAATGACGTCAATTCTAAACTTTAGGGAAAACCAAATGGCTGATGTTTTATCACGAACAGACGCATGTGAAAAAAGGGACTGTTTATTTTTCCTTCCAGGCAAGTTTTCTAACTCACCCCACCCCTACCCTACTTTTTCCTTATTTATTTTAACCACAAAGGAACTTCATATCTTAAAGATGGACTTTAAATCATCTGAACTCTCTCTTACTCTCTCTGTCTGTCTGTCTGTCTGTCTGTCTGTCTGTCTGTCTCTGTCTCTCTCTCTCTCTCTCTCTATTTCTTCCAAAAACATTGCTGAAATGATAGAAAATGAATATGAGGGGAAATGAAGTCAACTGAATATTTTTTGTAAGCCACTTTTGTTTGTTTGTTTTTGTTTGTTTGTTTTGTTTTTGTTTTTTGGTGTATTTTTGTTGTTGTTGTTGTTCTCAAGTTCTCCTTGTTGCTGGACACAGATAGAACGAAAGGTTGAGGCGCGATATGTGAGAGAAATGACGTCAATTCTAAACTTTAGGAAAAACCAAATGGCTGATGTTTTATCAGGAACATACCCAGGTGAGAAAAGGGGACTGTTTATTTTTCCTGCCAGACGTGTTTTCGCGCTTTCCCCAATCCATCCCCTTCTTTCTTTTCTACAAGGGAATTTCATGTCATAAAACTTTACATGTTTCATAAGCTTTAATCACGAGAGAAGCGAAAAATGGTCCATCCTCAAACAAGCTCGTATTCATTTATTTATTCATTTTTTATTTGTTTATCTATCTAAATTGCAGAGTGGCTGGGGACGAGGAGGGTGGGGGAGATGCTAGGGGCAACGAGAGATAGAGACAGATGGAAGTCCATGATCGCCAACGCCATGCGGCATGGCACCTGATGATGATGATCTATCTATTTATTTGTTTTGTTTGTTTGTCTGTCTGTTTGTCTGTTTGTTTGCGTTTGAATTAGTTACTTAGTGAGTGAGTGAGTGAGTGAGTGAGTGAGTGAGTGAGTGAGTGGGTCGGTTTGTCAGTCGGTCAGTCCATCCGTCCGTCCTTCCGTCCTAGCATTCGTTCGTTCGTTCGTTCGTTCATCAGTCAATCAGTCAGTCAGTCAGTCAGTCAGTCAGTCAGTCAGTCAGTCAGTCAGTCAGTCAGTCAGCCAGCCATCCAGTCAGCCAATCAGTCAATCAGTCAGTCAGTCAGTCAGCCAATCAGTCAATCAGTCAGTCAGTCAGTCAGCCAATCAGTCAGTCAGTCGGTCAGTCAGTCAGCCAGCCAGCCAGCCAGCAAGCCAGTCAGTCAACTAGTCAGTCAGTCAGTCAGTCAGCCAGCCAGCCACTCAGCCAGCCAGCCAGTCAGTCAGTCAGTCAGTCAGCCAATCAGTCTATCAGTCTATCAGTCAGTCAGTCAGTCAGTCAGTCAGTCAGCCAGCCAGCCAGCCAGTCAGTCAGTCAGTCAGCCAGTCAGTCAGCCAATCAGTCAGACAGACCGTCAGTCACTCAGCCACTCAATCAATTAGTTACTTCGATAC
>JAPXFY010000022.1:3746890-3749390 GCA_030674185.1 Monoplex corrugatus | reverse complement strand
TTTATTCCAGACATTTTGCTATTTTCCAGCCAGACTTTTGAAGAACTGTTCTACTCCTCAGCCTCGCTTGGTATGCCTTCCCCAACCATAAAAAGGCTGCATCCCTCATTCATATCTTCATAAAATATAAACCACACGCAAAAATAGATAAATAAATGAATAAAATAAATAAATGAATAAATATACACGGGAGTGCAAAAGTAGGTATACAGTTATGAAAAAAGAAAACACGTACAATACTCATTTGCATTTACTACACAAACAAATGAATATTGCGTATACATGTAATAACAAGCACAGCCTTAATCCCTCAGATACTCAAACTTGCTCTCTAATCGAGAGCGGAATTAAGCATTATAATAATGATGTGATACTTGCTGTATACCTACTTTTGCACCCCCCTGTTTACATACATGTATACATACATACATACATACATACATACATACATACATACATACATACATACATACATACATACATACATACATACGTACGTACATATATACGTACATAAAAGATAAATAAATAAATAAGCTAATAAAAAAAGTAAATAAATAAATAAATAAATAAATTTATAAATAAATAAATAAATAAAATCTAGAGTTTGGGGTTTGTTCAAAAGGAATTCATCTCACGCGAACAAATTTCTATACGTGCTTTATGGAATTCTGCCAGCAATCATCTGACGGAATCCCAGAATGTGCTGAACCCTATGTGCTGGCAAGGTCTCAGACTCAGAAAGTTTAACACTTTGACTCCCGCGCCCTATCTTCCCATTGCAAAAAAACAAAAAACAAAAAAAAATAACCCTTTGACTCCCTCACCCTATCCACCAACTACCTGTTGGAAGCTGGAGGATAGCGTCAGGGAATCAAAAGGTTAAGTTTTTGCTTTGCCAGCGTGGTTGACAATACAGGATGCTGGTGGGCAGGGTGCGGTAGTCAAAGGGTTAATGTACATCGGGTTTGGGTCATAATACAAACAATTTGACGGGCAATGATGGGACTTCGATTTTTGTTAATTTCATACGTATTTTACAGTTTGACATAATCCATAATCTGGAGTAACCGCTAATGCAAATCATCAGCGATGCAATATAATACATTTACATCACTTGTATGAAAATGCATCTGCGTTGGCAAGGTCATGAAACGGACAAGCGCAAAATGACCTATGAATCATTAAGCTGACATCAATAGAATACTGGAAATAATAAGATGAGCAGCAGAACAAGTCAGTGTTTAACGTTGCCAGATGGGATTGAACTCCAGATATCAGATATTGAGTTCATGGCCCTTCCTTTTCCTCCTCCTCCTCCTCCTCCTCCTCTTCTTCTTCTTCTTCTTCTTCTTCTTCTTCTTCTTCTTCTTCTTCTTCTTCTTCTTCTTCTTCTTCTTTTTTCTTCTTCTTCTTCTTCTTCTTCTTTTCTTCTTCTTCTTTCTTCTTCTTCTTCTTTTTCTTCTTCTTCTTCTTCTTCTTCTTCTTCTTCTTCTTCTTCTTCTTCTTCTTCTTCTTCTTCTTCTTCTTCTTCTTCTTCTTCTTCTTCTTCTTCTTCTTCTTCTTCTTCTTCTTCTTCTTCTTCTTCTTCTTCTTCTTCTTCTTCTTCTCCTCTTTCTCCTCCTCCTCCTTCTCTCTCTCTAATTCTCCTCCTTCTTCTTCTTCTCCTCCTCCTCCTCCTCCCCTCCTTCTTCTTCTTCTCCTCCTCCTCCTCCTCCTTCTCTCTCTAATTCTCCTCCTTCTTCTTCTTCTCCTTCTCCTCGTTCTCCTCTTCTTTCTTTCCCTCTTCCCTTAACTCCGTAAAGACTAACTGCAGAGGCGCATTAAAGAACTGTTCATCAGATTCTTCCGGTTCTGTCGGTTGTGTGCCACATAAGCTGGGTCTCTGCAAAATGATTTCTCTGTCCATATCCGCGATGTAGTCAAGAGGAGTAGTAGGAGCGAGTGAGGAAGTGTTGAAGCCTGCATGCTTTAATTCACACCGAAATGCACTGTCTTTAGTAAAAGCGCTGAACAGCAAAGAAGTATTACTGTCAACTTTAATTCAGACAAAAGCGCACAGACCTTAGTAAAATCGTGGACTGTAAGGAAGTATCAAACCCAGCTTTTATTCAGACCAAAATGCACTGACCTTAGTAAAGTCACTGGACAGCAAGGCCGTGGTAAAGACTGCTTTCATTCACACAGCAATGCTCTGACCTTAGTAAAATCGCTGTGAACAGCATGGAAGTATCAAAGCCAATTTTAATTCAGACAGAAATGCTCTGACCTTAGTGAAAATCGCTGTGAACAGCATGGAAGTATCAAAGCCAATTTTAATTCAGACAGAAATGCACTGACCTTAGTGAAAATCGCTGTGAACAGCATAGAAATATCAAAGCCAATTTTAATTCAGACAGAAATGCACTGACCTTAGTAAAATCGCTGTGAACAGCAAGGAAGTATCAAAGCCAATTTTAATTCAAACAGAAATGCACTGACCTTAGTAAGATCGCTGTGA
>JAPXFY010000022.1:3731890-3741890 GCA_030674185.1 Monoplex corrugatus | reverse complement strand
GTCGCCATGGTTTTCAGTTGTTGAAGGTGAAGACGATCTGTTGCAGGACAGACAGAATGTTCATATCAATGACGGGTGTTTTGGTCAAGTGGGTAAACATTTGGAATTCTAGTCGGAAGGTCCTGGGTTCCATTCTGTCTAGAACCTTTGTCTGGTGGGTAAAGGGTGGATATTTATTTTTTCCGATCTCCCATGTCAACATGTTTCAACAGCTCTTTAGTGTGAAAATGTTTTGCAGATTGCCAAATATGCATGCCAAAGATCCTGTAAGTTATGCCACTGGATAATAAGGTAATAATCATCATCATCATCATGATAACAACAACAACAGCAATAATAATAATAATAATGATCACTACCACCACCACCACCACCACAACAACAACAATAATAATAATGATAATAATAAGATAGACAGATAGATAGATGGATGGATGGATGGATGGATAGATGGATGGATAGATAGACAGATAGATAGATAGACAGACAGATGTATATATATATATATATATATATATATATAGAGAGAGAGAGAGAGAGAGAGAGAGAGAGAAAGAGAGACAGATAGACAGCCAGACAGAGAGATGGATAGGTAGATAGATAGATAGATAGACAGATAGAGAGAGAAATAGAAAGATAGAAGCTAGCTAGCTAGCTAGCTAGATAGACAGGTAGATCGATAGATAGACAAATAGATATACAGATAGATAGATAGAGGGATAGATAGACAGATAGATATATAGATAGATAGATATATAGATAGATAGATAGATAGATAGATAGATAGATAGATAGATAGATATAAACCCAAACGCACACACACACAGACACACACACACACAGACACACACACAAACACACTGGTCCTTATTTCGAACTGCTCTAGCTAATCAAGATTACAGACATTATGAAAGTGAAAATGTAGACATTATGTTTTCTAAATTCCAAGAGTCAATTTTAGCCGCTGCAGACCTATCGATTCCGAAACTCAAATCTTCTAGATCAAATAATCGATTGGGTAATGTTTGGTGGACAGAGGCATGTGAGAAAGCAGTTCAATATAAAAGGGAGAAATTCAAAATCTACATCAAAAGCCGGAAACCTGAGGATCATGTCGAAATGAAAAAAGCTAACATCCAATGTAACAAAATCATTGCTGAAGCAAAGAAAGATTATTGGGCATCATTCTGCACAAAAGAAATTTCAGATTTCAAAGATTTCCATAAAGTCTGGACGAAAATGAAACAAATGAAGGATGGAACCAACTTACCTAGGTGTCCGATAATGATTGAAACATGTAACACATTTCCTTCAGACATGGACAAAGCAGAAACTTTTGTGGATCTGTTCGCCAAAAAACAGTAAAGTTGAAGGTTTATCTCCTGACTGCAAACATCACAGAGAAATGGAAGATTACAACCCAATCTACACTGATCCAGTACCACAGAATGATCTCTGGTTTAATTCTCCAATCACCTTAGAAGAGCTAAAAAACACAGTACTGTCTCTACACAACAAAAAGAGTTCGGTAGGTGTTGATGCAGTTTCGACTGAAATGATTAAACATCTCCCTGAAAACTACCTTATTTTCCTACACAAAATTTTGCAGAAATGCTGGGTTACTGGAACTGTGCCACAAATCTGGCAAAAGTCTATAGTTATACCAATCTTAAAAACAGGAAAATCGAAAACCGATAAAAACAGTTACAGACCTATTGCTTTAACGTCCCACACAAGCAAACTAATGGAAAGATTGGTCTTAAACAGACTTTTACACTACTGTGATAAAAATAACGTTATTCCGGTAAACCAGGCAGGTTTTAGAAAAGGAAGATCCGCAGTTGAGCACCTAGTTAAACTTACAACTCAGATCAAACAACAGTTTGCCCGCAGAAAAAGTGTTTTAGCTACTTTCTTTGATGTGAAAAAAGCTTACGATCAAGTTTGGCATAAACGATTATTGTTCAAGCTAAAATCTGTTGGTTTATCGGGCAATATGTTCAATTACATTAAATCTTTTTTAGCTAATAGAACAATTCAGGCAAGAGTGGGAGCTAGTTATTCTTCTTCACGATGCCTCGACATGGGGATTCCACAAGGTTCAGTGATAGCACCTATTTTATTTAATATCCTTATACAGGATCTTCCTAAAGCTCTTTCAAATCGTGTTGTTTTAGTACAGTACGCTGATGATATATGCACTTGGATGAATATCACTTTAAAAAAGACAACTCCACAGAGAACGCGAAATTACATCAGGAAGTTGTATCAAATTGATCTTGATAATCTTGGAAACTATATGTTAGAAAATGGGCTGTCGCTGTCAGCAGAAAAAACTAACATGATGCTGTTTGATCCTGGTGGTAACTCAAATAACTTGCCTATTTTCAAATTGCTTGGTGAAGTGTTAAATTACAAACAGGTCGTAAAATTCCTGGGAGTTTACTTCACGTCCAAATTAAGCTGGAATGTCCATTTTGATTATATTTTAACAAAAGCGCGAAAAACCTTAAATTTTCTAAAGATAATAAGCAAATTACCCTTGGGAATGGATACAAATGTACTGATTCATCTGTCAACAGCGCTGGTCAGGTCTAAATTATCCTACGCGCAAGAAGTTTTCTTCAATGCACCCAAATATTTACTAAAAAAGATTCAGAGCTTGGACTGCAAAAGTCTTAAAATTGCACTAGGTGTACCAACTCATGCTTCTACTCTGGAAACGTACAAAGTTGCTGGAATTCTACCTTTAAACAACCATCGTGAGTTAGCTACAGCAAAGTTTGCAATTAGAATTACTTCACAAGTGGATAATTTTGTGAGCAAAGAAATTAAGATAAGGTCTGATACTGACTTTCCAAAACGAGCAAAAAACATTTCATCACAAATTACAGCCGCAACTTACATATCTGGCCTGATCAAACAGTCCAACATAACAATGGATGAAATTGCTGAGAAACCAACGATAACGCCTATCCCTACATGGGAAATGCTAAATGCCACATTTGATCTCGATTATGCAAAAGTTAAAAAAGATGATAATGTCAACATTACGCTATCCACAGCTTGTGAACACATCGATGAAAAGTACAGTACCCACCTCCACATTTTTACCGATGGGTCAGTCTTAGCAAACCAGAGCGCTGGAGCAGCCTTTTATGTTCCAAAATTTAACATTAAAAAGTCTTTTTTCATTGGGGCAAATGTATCTATATATACAGCAGAATTGGTCGCTGTTGTTCAAGCGTTGCATTATTTAATAAGCCTTCGGCCTGTGTCATTCAAAGTAGTTCTCTTTGTTGATTCAAAATCTGTATTATATGCCTTACAGTCTTTTGATACAGACACAAGACCTGACTTAATTATTGAGGCAAATCATCTAATACATTGTTTAAAGATAAATGGTTCGGAAATCAATTTATGCTGGGTGCCTTCTCATGTTGGTCTTCATGGCAACAACGTAGTTGACAGAGCAGCTAAATCCGGTGCCCTCCATTCTGAAAATTCCATAGAATTACATGTTAACACCTCGGTAAAAGAAGCTTACAACTCGCTAGAATTAGCATCATGGATTCGATTTCATGAACATTTAAATGAAAAATTTGTGTCTCAAAAAAGAATCAAACTTTCAGTTCAAAATATCTGTAAAAATTTGCAGTATTCCTCGTTATATCATTTGATATTAATTGTTATGACATATTTTCGCATTCAACTGAACGCTTTGAAAACAAAATATTGTAACAACGTTTTATGTATTTGTGGCGAACAATTCACATTGCATCACTGTTTGTTTTACTGCAGAAAGCTTCGTTCCTTTTTACCAAAGACGTTTACACAAGGAAACTATCTTGAAACGCATTTTAAAGAAGTTGTATCGGATCAAGTTTTGTTAGTTAAAATTTCAGAATCATTGGTTCACAGTCCTGTTAATGCGTTACTTTAAGATTATTATTATAATTATGATTATTTTTGTTTTGTTTTGTTTTGTTTTTATGACGATTTTTCTTTTACATTATTGATGTTAGCGTTGTTCTAGTTTCATTTCTCTGTTCATCCATATCCTTTTTCTTAAGACCTTGCCGCTTCCTTTTAATTTTTTTTACGTCCCTTACTCTGTTCCCCTCTCCCCTCCACCCCCCCCCCCCCCCTATTTCATCCTCCATGCCATTTTTTCCCCGTCTAATATCACTTATAGTGAAAAGACGTTAAATCAAGCAACGAACACAAACACACACACACACAAACACACACAGACACACACACACACACACACACACACACACACACACACACACACACACACACACACACACACACACACACACACACATACACACACACGCACACAGTATGCAGATTGTGCAACAATCATTGGAATGCAGTCAGCCCGTCTAATAGCTTCAGTCCTCCATGCTTGCCACAACCCGTTTCCTAACAGGACGAACAGTCAAAATGTTACGTCACTCTTGCAGGAGTGCTCAAGGGGGATAATTACATACTAATTACCAAACAAGAGAACAGGCGGTACACTGACTGTACGTGTTAATAAAACTCCATATGTCATGCTGCAGGGCGGTGACACTGACTGTACGTGTTGATAAAACTCCATGTATGTCATGCTGCAGGGCGGTGACTGTACGTGTTGATAAAACTCCATGTATGTCATGCTGCAGGGCGGTGACACTGACTGTACGTGTTAATAAAACTCCATGTGTGTCATGCTGCAGGGCGGTGACTGTACGTGTTGATAAAACTCCATGTATGTCATGCTGCAGGGCGGTGACTGTACGTGTTGATAAAACTCCATGTATGTCATGCTGCAGGGCGGTGACACTGACTGTACGTGTTAATAAAACTCCATGTGTGTCATGCTGCAGGGCGGTGACTGTACGTGTTAATAAAACTCCATATGTCATGCTGCAGGGCGGTGACTGTACGTGTTGATAAAACTCCATGTATGTCATGCTGCAGGGCGGTGACTGTACGTGTTGATAAAACTCCATGTATGTCATGCTGCAGGGCGGTGACTGTACGTGTTAATAAAACTCCATGTGTGTCATGCTGCAGGGCGGTACACTGACTGTACGTGTTAATAAAACTCCATGTGTGTCATGCTGCAGGGCGGTGACACTCCTTTTTTTTCCAACATGTGGTGAACGTCATTCCGTTTGGTAAACGACAAAAATATGGATAGACAGAATTGTTATTGTTATTGTTATTGTTGTTTAAAGCCCAGTCGACTGCGCAGAGCCATATCAGCGCCTCAAAACATACAAAACTTCAACTGGAAAAAAAAAGAAAAGAAAATTAAGTACACATATCAATGCATTCGTGCATATAATCTAAGGACATGCCCCCTGGCGTTGACCACTCCGTCCAATTTATCGCACAGGGGATATAAAAAACACACCTGAATACAAATTCAAGCATACATAAGGACACAAAAACATATAAAAAAACAGGCCTAAATTACCAAAAACTGCTTCCGCATATCTCACCTCTCAAGAGCCCCCAAAACACATTTAATACATGTACCCAATTATCAATCCTAAGAAAAAGTACGTAAGACTTTATCGAACGCATACAAGTGAATGGACCAGCAAGGCAGAAAATGATAGGAAGAAATGACAGAAAGCAAAGGAGGAAGAAAGAAACAACGAGAGTGACAGAAAAGAGGAAACTGCTAGAACAGAATTTCCAGAAGGTGGGGATACTATTTATACTGAAAGAGCCCCCGGCATCCCCACAGGGGAAGATAGAATAACTCGATCAACCAGCCTCAATAACTCAACAATACACGCGCACTACTAAAATAAAGATTTAAACCGTTATATTTTTTTTCACTCACGTGAAACTAATCAGTAACAATCAATAATCACTCTTAATCTTCACTAAAAAGTCTTGTTATGACTAATGCGCAGTGAGTGTAAGTAAGTTGGAGAATATCGTTATCGCTATTATTTTCATTAGATATTCGATTTTTGAAAAAAAAAAAAAGGAGTAAAGCCATGGATTCAAGATTTGAAGTCTCAAGTCCAATCCAAGTGTACAACACGAAAGATTGGTCCGTTCACTGCTTACGTCAATGCTCCAATCAGTTTCTGTTTCCGTGCTGCTTACGTCAATGCTCCAATCAGTTTCTGTTTCCGTGCTGCTTACGTCAATGCTCCAATCAGTTTCTGTTTCCGTGCTGCTTACGTCAATGCTCCAATCAGTTTCTGTTTCCGTGCTGCTTACGTCAATGCTCCAATCAGTTTCTGTTTCCGTGCTGCTTACGTCAATGCTCCAATCAGTTTCTGTTTCCGTGCTGCTTACGTCAATGCTCCAATCAGTTTCTGTTTCCGTGCTGCTTACGTCAATGCTCCAATCGGTTTCTCTTTTAATTTCAGTTTCTCAAGATGACGTCTCCGCGCTCGGAATGAATTCCATATGCACTAACGTCACAGGTGCCATGTGTATGGTGATCATGGAACAAACCTTAAGCCTGCACATAAACCCATGAGTTGGCCTGGTCCTGAGGTCCTACCTAGCCTATGTGTTATCTAGTCTACATTTTTCATACTAGTATTGTCTCAGGAACCAGAATAACAAGAAAACCAATGTAAGCGCGTATTTAACAAAACAAGACAAAACAAGCGCAAATTTTCGGCCAACCGACCTTTGTCAAGCGCGAACGCACGGTCACAAACAGACCACAAACACCAAACAACAGATAATAAAAACAGGACTAAAATGAGTTGGTCCCTTTTTATCCACTGGACGAGGCGGCAGGGAAGTTTTCAGTCCTGTTTTTATTATCCGTTGTTTGCTGTTTGTGGTCTGTTTGTGACCGTGCGTTCGCGCTTGACAAAGGTCGGTTGGCCGAAAAGTTGCGCTTGTTTTGTCTTGTTTTGTTAAATACGCGCTTACATTGGTTTTCTTGTTCTTCTGGTTCCTGTTTGCTTGGGCGCGGGCAGTCACACTTGTTTTGGATCTAGTATTGTCTCAGTCTATCGTTGGAACGATCTTGGTTACATGTACATGATAAGTGTGTCTCTATCATTCTGGTCGTGTCAGCTTAAAGTCCATACGTTCTTTCTGTCCACCTACCATTTTCAGTCCACCCACAGTTTCCATTTCAAGACCTTCCCGGCCTGCAGAGTTTTGCGCAAGCTCAAATGGTCTGCCTGACATTTTGCTGGCAGGTTTGGGTGGAGCGCATGTAGAAATGTCTGAGAGTAATAAATCCCTCTAGAACTCACTCAGGCTTCAGGGTGTTTGGGACATTCAACTATAAAATCTATGGTACCAAAGATATAAAAAGGAAGCAGGGAGAATTTTTTATAATATCAACCAAAAGACATAACTCAAAAATAAAAAAGCTGACCACATATCTCCTCTCCTGGTACAACTTCACTGGCTCCCTGTATCAAAGCGCATACAGTACAAACTAGACACCATGTGCTACAAAAGCCTCAATAACGCAGCCCCCGATTACCTGTCAAGCCTACTTGAGATCTATGTTCCCTCACGTACCCTCCGCTCTGTCTCCGATCCTCTGACTTTTCGCTTTCCACGCACTAAGCTCAATACCTATGGTCCACGAGCCTTCTGTGTTTCTGGTCCACTCTCCTGGAACAAACTTCCTCTCTCAGTCCGTCAGCAACCTACTTTTGTTTCCTTCAAGTCCGCTCTCAAAACTCACCTTTTCTCCTCTGCATAAAATCCTAACCTCACTCAACCCCCCTCTGCAGCCTGTCTCCACTCGGAGGGGAATCACATTGTTATAATATATAATTGTATATGATATGCTCTCTATAATTTTCCATTGCTTTTATTCTTGTTTTTATTGCCTTTATTCTTTCTCCCCATTTATAGCCATGCGTGTGTGTGTGTGTGTGTGTGTGTGTGTGCGTGCGTGTGTGTGCGTGCGTGCGTGCGTGCGTGTGTGTGTGTCTGTTTCAGCGCTTAGATTTGATTTTATCAAGATTTTGCGCTATATAAATATTGTAATTATTATTATTATTATTATTATTATTATTATAACTCTTGAGAGTCACGTAGGAATTATCTCCCATCTTGTGAAACTTCTCAAATCTAACATAGTTTGCGCAACCCATTCAGCTAGCGTAGAAGCAGATACAAAGCGCAAAAAACTGTAAGCTCAGAACACTCCTCAGTCTATGCTAGCTGAATGGGTAGCTAGCGCAAACTATGTTAGATTTGAGAAGTTTCACAACATGGGAGATAATTCCTACGTGACTCTCAAGAGTTATGTCCTTTGGTTGATATTATAAAATGGATGGTACTCGTATCTCCCAGTGCATTCATGTCACATGCTTTACATATTAATTTTATCTTCCCTTGAAATTCTCCTGCGTCTGCCTAATTCAGTTTTATGTTTGTGATGGCCACACACACACGCACATACAGGCACGCGCACTAACACACACACACACAGACACACATACACACGTGCGTGCGCGCACACACACGCACATACACGCACACACATACACATACGCACGCACGCACGCACACACATACATCCACACACACGCACACATTAATTAATATATCACTCACATATCTGACAACATCAAAGAGAGATAGAGAGAAAGAGAAAGGGAGACAGACAGACAGATAACAGACAGGTAGAGACAGAGACGAGCAGATAGACAAAGGCAGAGAGAGAGAGAGAGAGAGAGAGAGAGAGAGAGAGAGAGAGAGAGAGAGAGACAGAGACAGAGACAGAGACACAGACACAGAGAGGCAGAGACACAGAGAGACAGAAATAGACAGAGAGAGAGGCAGAGAGAGACAGAGAGAGAGACAGAGAGAGACAGAGAGACAGAGACAGAGAGAGACAGAGACAGAGAGAGACAGAGAGAGACAGAGACAGAGAGAGAGAGGGGGGGAGACAGAGAGAGACAGAGAGAGAGCAAAAACATAAAAACAAACAAACAAAGAAACAAAACAAAAAGAAACAGAGGCAGAGGAAGATGTGGAGAGAGAGGGAGAGAGAGTGGAGCATAGAGATACAAAAACAGAGAGAGAGAGAGAGAGAGACACGGGGGGAGGGAGGGAAGGAAGGAGACAGATAGAAAGGAAGGGAGACAAATGCAAAAGGCCGACACGGACAAACACAGACAAAGAGAGAGAACTCCCTTTGATCGATATGAAACTAGTTTCTGTTTTTAATCGGAAATTTGCAAAAGGGGAAAAAGTGTGATTGTGTAGAGAGTTTTATATCATCGCTGGAAGAAGGCATGTTCTTGTGGATGAAGAAACAGAACTGAAAACACGTTCACACACATTTGCTGATAATATTTAGTACTGATCTCTTTGACTCTCTCCATTAATCAAAAAGACTTTTTAACAACTTGGTTCGCAGTCTCTACCGTCTCTTATGTCTTTCGTTGGCATTCTTGTTCTATGACCTTCTGCTTATCCGTTCTTTGTTTGTTTTGTTTGCTTGTTTGGTTTTCATTCTCTCTGTCTCTCTCTGTCTCTCTCTCTCTCTCTCTCTCTCTCTCTCTCTCTCTCTCTCTCTCTCTCTCTCTCTCTCCCTCCTCTCTCTATCTCTCTGTGTGTCTCTTTCTCCCCCCTTTTTTTATTTCTCTTTGTTCCTCCCCTCCCCCTATATCTCTGTCATTTCTTTGTCTCACTGTCTCTCCGTGTTACTTTGTCTCTCTCTGTCTCTCTGCATATTTCTGGATTTTGATGCTCTCTCTCTCTCTCTCTCTCTCTCTGTCTGTCTGTCTCTCTTTCTCTCTCTTCCTCTATCTCTCACACACACAATACAAATTCTCTCTTTATCTCTCTCTTTTTCTCTCTCTTTCTCTCTGTCCCTCTCCCCTCCTGCTCTGCCTGTCTGTCTGTTTGTCTGCCTGCCTGCCTGTCTGTCTGTCTGTCTCTTACTCTGACTCTCTCTCTCTCTCTGACTCTCTCTGACTCTCTCTCTATCTGTCTGTGTGTGTGTGTCTCTCTCTCTCTGTCACACACACACACACACACACAC
>JAPXFY010000022.1:3709390-3711890 GCA_030674185.1 Monoplex corrugatus | reverse complement strand
TTTGTAATGGAAGATCATGCATGCATGCAGGCAGGCATGCAGGCAGGCAGGCAGGCAGGCAGGCAGGCAAGCAGGCAGGCAGGCAGACAGGCAGATGGGTGGATGGATGGATGGATGGATGGATGGATTGATGGATGGGTATTGGTTGCGTGGATGGATGGATGGATGGATGGTGGATGGATTGATGGATGGGTATTGGTTGCGTGGATGGATGGATGGATGGATGGATGGATGGATGGATGGATGGATGGATGGATGGATAGATAATAGACAATCCACATAACCAAAAACAAATGGGCGACAATTCACAAAACCAGAATCCAAAAGGCCACTATCCACACAATCAGAGTACAAAAGATGACAATCCACACAATTAAAATCGAAAGGGCAACAATCCACAAAATCAGAATCCAAAGAGGGACACCCAAATGCAAAGGGCGACAATCCGCAAAACCCAACTAAAAAGGGCAACAATCCACAAAACCCAAATCCAAAGGGCAACAATCCACAAAACCCAAATCCAAAGGGCAACAATCCACAAAACCCAAATCCAAAGGGCAACAATCCACAAAACCCAAATCCAAAGGGCAAAAATCCACAAAACACAACTAAAAAGGGCAACAATCCACAAAACCCAACTAAAAAGGGCAACAATCCACAAAACACAAATCCAAAGGGCAACAATCCACAAAACCCAACTAAAAAGGGCAACAAACCACAAACCCAAATCCAAAAGGCAACAAACCACAAAACCCAAATCCAAAGGGCAACAAACCACAAACTCAAATCCAAAGGGCAACAAACCACAAACTCAAATCCAAAGGGCAACAAACCACAAACCCAAATCCAAAAGGCAACAAACCACAAACCCAAATCCAAAGGGCAACAAACCACAAACTCAAATCCAAAGGGCAACAAACCACAAACTCAAATCCAAAGGGCAACAAACCACAAACCCAAATCCAAAGGGCAACAAACCACAAACTCAAATCCAAAGGGCAACAAACCACAAACTCAAATCCAAAGGGCAACAAACCACAAACCCAAATCCAAAGGGCGACAATCCACAAAAGCAGAATCCAAACTGCGACAGTCTTTGGAATCAGAGTCCAAAGGGCGACAATCCACGAAAACAGAATCCAAAGGGCGGTAATCCCTGAATCGATCCCGAATACCGGGTACAAAGACCCGAAAGTCTAGGAGCTGAAGTCTGCTGATCCCCCAGTCGGTCAATAGTCTTGTTCAGGTGACATGTCTTTGACTGACTTTCCTTTCTGCCAGTTACAACCTTTGACGGATGGGAGTGGGGGATGGGGGTGAGGATGAGGTGTAGGGTTGGGGGTGGGGCTTGCGGGGGCGAGGGAACGTAGAAGGATGTACGTGTCATGTGACGGTGAAAATGAGGTCGTAGATTATCAGGAGATGTTCTGATCCATATTATCTGGTTTGAGGTTGTTGGTCCTTCTTCGATTTCTGATTAACTGTCTGTTCTCTTCCCCTCCTCCTCCCTCCCTCTCTCTGTCTCTCTCTGTCTCTGTCTCTCTCTCTCTCTCTCTCTCTCTCTCTCCATCCCTCTCTCTCTGTCTGTCTGTTTGTCTGCCTGTCTTGTCACTCTCTATCTCTCTCTGCCTGTCTCTCCTTCTCCCTCTCTCTCTTTCTCTCTCGAACACATACACACATACACACACTCACGCATACACACACGCGCGCGCACACACGCACACACACACACACATACGCATGTATACGCATATGCGCTCATCACTTTCTCCTGTCTCTCACACACAAAATCTCTGTCTCTGTCTGTCTAAGTCTCTCTCTGTCTTTGTGTCTCTGTCTTTTTGTCAGTATCTGTCTCTGTCTGTCTGTCTGTCTGTCTGTCTCTCACTCTGTCCATTTTTTTTTCTGTTTCTCTGTCTCTGTCTCTGCCTCTCTCTCTTTCTCTCTCTCTTTCTCTCGTACTCTCTCTCTCTCTCTCCTCCCCTCTCTCTCTCTGTTCTCTCACTTGCTCTGTACATTACTGTCTGTTTAGTCCGCCTCTGTCTCTTTCTCTCTCTCTCTCTCTGGCTCTCTCTGGCTCTCTCTGGCTCTCTCTCTCTCCCTATCTCTCTGTCCGCCTGCCTGCATGCCTGTCTGTCTGTATGTCTGTCTGTCTGTATGTCTGTCTCTCTCTTCTCTCACTCGAACTGTACATTACTGACTGTTTAGTCCGCCTTCGTCTCTGTCTATCTGTCTGTCTGTCTGTCTCTCTCTGGCTCTCTCTCTCTCTCCCTATCCCTCTGTCTGCCTGCCTGCCTGTCTCTCTCTCTCTGTCTGTGTCTGTGTCTGTGTCTCTGTCTCTCTCTTTCTCTCTCTCTTCTCTTCTCTCACTCGAACTGTACATTACTGTCTGTGTAGTCCGCCTCCGTCTCTGTCTGTCTGTCTGGCTGTCTGGCTGTCTGTCTGTCTCTCTCTCTCTCTCTTCTCTCTCTCTCACCCTCGCTCACCCTTCCCTTCTCTC
>JAPXFY010000022.1:3691890-3694390 GCA_030674185.1 Monoplex corrugatus | reverse complement strand
GTGTTTGTGTATGTGATGGAGATGTTTTATAGTGTTGTGAGTGTTTGTTTCAACGATGCTGTTGGAATCAGTTTTTTGTTGTTACTGTTGCTGATGCTGCTGTTGCCATTGTCACTGTTGCTGCTGTTGTTGTTGTTGTTGTTGTTAAGAAAATTGGTTGTGGTGGTGATGATGGTGGAGTCAGTTCTAGTGTTAACAATGTTGTCCTCTGCATAAAATCCTGACCTCACTCAACCCCCACTGCAGCCTGTCTCCACTCGGAGGGGAATCACATTGTAATATATAATTGTATATAATATGCTCTCTATAATTTTCCATTGCTTTTATTCTTTCTCCCCATTTATAGCCATGCGTGTGTGTGTGTGTGTGTGTGTGTGTGTGTGTGTGTGTGTGTGTGTGTAGGTGCGTGCGTGCGTGTGTGTGCGTGCGTGCGTACGTGTGTGTCTGTTTCAGCGTTTAGATTTGATTTTATCAAGATTTTGCGCTATATAAATATTGTAATTATTAATTATTATTATGATGTTGTTGTCGTCGTCCTAAATGTTACAGTTGTTGCATCTACTGGTGGCATTGTTGAAGGGTGTGCACGCTGTTGTTGCTGCCACTGCTGACAATATTGGTGTTTGAAAACGTTTACTGTGCTAACTGTGGCAAGTATTCAAATATAATATGAAAAAAAATGTTAAATCATACTTCACAGGTAATGCATGTATAACTAAGACCATGTGTGTCTCGGACAAACACAATGAGAGCAGGAGAGTGAGAGAGAGAGAATGATAAAAAAGTAAACGAAGAGACAGATGCAAGTTGATAAACATGCACACACATATATACACAGAATACACACACACACACACACACACACACACACACACACACACACACACACACACACACACACACACACACACACACACACACGCACGCACGCACACATACCACACACACTCAGAGACAAACTGATAGACAGACAGACACAGACCAAGAAATACCAAACCTTGCTGTGTGCCGTAAACAAGTTGTTAAGCAAATGAAACCCCCCCCACCCCCCACCCCCAGGCTTAAACTTAGAACACTATCTCTCTTCTTCGTCCATCTTCCTGATTCATCCTCTCTTCCACTAAGAGAAAAACAGAGTGAGTGAATGAGATAGAGATAGAGAGAGGGAGACAGAAACACAGAGAGAGACAGATAGACATAGAGAAGAGAGAGAGAGAGAGACAGACAGACAGACAGAGAGACAGAGAGACAAAGAGAGAAAGAGACAGACAGAGAGAGAGAGCGAGAGAGAGAGAGAGACTATGATGAAAACAGTAAACACACATGCAAGTTGATAAACAAGCACACACATATCTACATAGAACAGACACACACAGAGAGACAACCCAATAGACAGACAGACACAGACCAACAAACACCCAAACCCTGCTGTGTGTCGTAAACAAGTTGTTAAGGGAAAGAGAAAAACCCTCAGGCTTAAACGTAGAACACTATCTCTCTTCTTCATCCATCTTCCTGATTCATCCTCTCTTCCACTATTTCTCTCACCTCCTCTCTCCCAGCCCCATCATCTCCACTTCCCCATCCCCTTTCCTCTTCCTGAATTCTCTGGCACATACACACAGACTGAAAGAACTCAGACACCATACCGGTCATGGGATACGAAGGTAGCTGAACACAACGTTTCAACCACCACTGGTAAAATACCAACATTGTTTGCCAGGAAAGCTTTCAAACCTTGTGCCTTGGGAAACTGATAGTTGTTGTTGTATTTTTGTACTGCCAGAAATAGCGTCTAGAATTTTCTGACAGAGTCTGGCTGTATCGAGTCTAGACATTACAAAGGTCAT
Source organism: Monoplex corrugatus (assembly GCA_030674185.1). Classification (NCBI taxonomy): domain Eukaryota; kingdom Metazoa; phylum Mollusca; class Gastropoda; order Littorinimorpha; family Ranellidae; genus Monoplex; species Monoplex corrugatus. The sequence continues at coordinate 3,692,540 of JAPXFY010000022.1, read as the reverse complement.
CCAAAGGGTCATGTGTGTGTTTGTCTCCATGTGCTCTATGTGTGTGTGTGTGTTTGTGCGTGCGTGCGTGCGTGCGTGCGTACGTGCGTGTGTGTGAATGAGTGTGTGTGTGTGATTGCACGTCTATGACTGTGTACATACACGTGTATATTCATGTGTGAAAGATACTCACACAGAGAGACACACACAGAGACAGACAGACAGAGTGATCAATCGAGTCAGAGAATGAGGGGGAGACAGAGACAGAGATAGAAAGAGAGAAGAGAGAGAGAGAGAGAGAGAGAGAGAGAGAGAGAGAGAGAGAGAGAGAGGTATCTACAGAGAGAATGATAAAAAAAGTAAACAAAGAGACAGATGGAAGTCGATATATGCACATAATACACACACACACACACACACACACACACACACACACACACACACACACACACACACACACACACACACACACACACACACACACACACACACACACAAACTGATAGACAGACAGACACAGACCAACAAACACCCAAACCCTGCTGTGTGTTGTAAACAAGTTGTAAAGCGAAAGAGAAAAACCCTCAGGCTTAAACGTAGAACACTATCTCTCTTCTTCATCCATCTTCCTGATTCATCCTCTCTTCTACTATTTCTCTCACCTCCTCTCC
>JAPXFY010000022.1:3661890-3669390 GCA_030674185.1 Monoplex corrugatus | reverse complement strand
GTGCTGGGCACTGTTTTATGTTTGTGTTAGTGCTGGGCACTGTTTTATGTTTGTGTTAGTGATGGGCACTGTTTTATATGTGTGTTAGTGATGGGCACTGTTTTATATTTGTGTTAGTGATGGGCACTGTTTTATATTTGTGTTAGTGATGGGCACTGTTTTATATGTGTGTTAGTGATGGGCACTGTTTTATATGGTGTGTTAGTGATGGGCACTGTTTTATATGTGTGTTAGTGATGGGCACTGTTTTATATGTGTGTTAGTGATGGGCACTGTTTTATATTTGTGTTAGTGCTGGGCACTGTTTTATGTTTGTTTTAGTGATGGGCACTGTTTTATGTTTGTGTTAGTGCTGGGCACTGTTTTATATCTGTGTTAGTGATGGGCACTGTTTTTTGTTTGTGTTAGTGCTGTGCACTGTTTTATGTTTGTGTTAGTGATGGGCACTGTTTCATATTTGTGTTAGTGATGGGCACTGTTTTATATTTGTGTTAGTGATGGGCACTGTTTTATATATGTGTTAATGATGGGCACTGTTTTATATTTGTGTTAGTGATGGGCACTGTTTTATATTTGTGTTAGTGATGGGCACTGTTTTATATTGTGTTTGTGATGGGCACTGTTTTATATGTGTGTTAGTGATGGGCACTGTTTTATATTTGTGTTAGTGATGGGCACTGTTTTATATCTGTGTTAGTGATGGGCACTGTTTTATATGTGTGTTAGTGATGGGCACTGTTTTATATGTGTGTTAGTGATGGGCACTGTTTTATATTTGTGTTAGTGATGGGCACTGTTTTATATTTGTGTTAGTGATGGGCACTGTTTTATATGTGTGTTAGTGCTGGGCACTGTTTTATGTTTGTGTTAGTGATGGGCACTGTTTTATATTTGTGTTAGTGATGGGCACTGTTTTATATGTGTGTTAGTGATGGGCACTGTTTTATATTTGTGTTAGTGATTGGCACTGTTTTATATTTGTGTTAGTGATGGGCACTGTTTTATATGTGTGTTAGTGATGGGCACTGTTTTATATCTGTGTTAGTGATGGGCACTGTTTTATATTGTGTTAGTGATGGGCACTGTTTTATATTTGTGTTAGTGATGGGCACTGTTTTATATCTGTGTTAGTGATGGGCACTGTTTTATATCTGTGTTAGTGATGGGCACTGTTTTTATGTTTGTGTTAGTGATGGGCACTGTTTTATATCTGTGTTAGTGATGGGCACTGTTTTATGTTTGTGTTAGTGATGGGCACTGTTTTATATCTGTGTTAGTGATGGGCACTGTTTTATATTTGTGTTAGTGATGGGCACTGTTTTATATCTGTGTTAGTTATGGGCACTGTTTTATGTTTGTGTTAGTGATGGGCACTGTTTTATATTTGTGTTAGTGATGGGCACTGTTTTATATTTGTGTTAGTGATGGGCACTGTTTTATATGTGTGTTAGTGATGGGCACTGTTTTATATGTGTGTTAGTGATGGGCACTGTTTTATATTTGTGTTAGTGATGGGCACTGTTTTATATATGTGTTAGTGATGGGCACTGTTTTATATATGTGTTAGTGATGGGCACTGTTTTATATGTGTGTTAGTGATGGGCACTTCTATCAGTTCTGTCCAGCAGAGTGAACATGATGGCTTCTGTGGTAGACAGGTCATCGGCCCACTCTGCTAACTACTAGCTACGATGGGTTGTGTTTGCCTGATTGGTACAGGTGCACAGTTTACACGTGCTTGCACACACAAACACATACAGGACACACTCACTACATACGCACAGCATATATACATACACAAAGACACTGGGCATAACACATCAGACACACATCAGACAACACAAGACACCAGCACATACATACAGCACACACACACACACACACACACACAGACAACAGACACAGCACACAGACACACACACACACACACACACAACACACACACAACAACAACACCACACAACACCACACAACACACCAACACACACACAAACACGCACAACACCACAAAACACAACACACACACACACACCACACACACACACACACACAACACACACAACACACACACCACACACACACACACACACCACAAACGTGTACATATACAAACCCACACACACAAACACACACACACACAACAGGCGAACAGACACAGAAACAGAGACAAGGACAGGGAGAGTCATAAACAGAGACAGAAAAGTGAGTGAGAGAGAGAGAGAGACAGAGAGAGACAGAGACAGAGAGACAGAGACAGAGAGAGAGACAGAGAGAAGTAGAGACAGACAGACAGACAGAGGAGAGACAGACACACACAGAGACAGACAAAGACAGACACAAAAAGTATAGACAGACAGACAGACACACACAGAGACAGACAAAGACAGACACAAAAAGTATAGACAGACAGACAGACAGAGAGAGAGGGGGGGGGGAAGAAGCAAGGAAAAGGTGCAGGACAGGGAAGGGAGGGGGGGTGGGGGATGACGAAGTGATTACGTTATTTCCCTTGAAATGAGGCTCACTCCCTTTCTGCCAGTCTTGTTTGTTTGCTGTGGGACATGTTTGTTGGTGGGCAGCTCCATTCAGCGCTCAGCCAACACTGAATGTCACCGCTTCCTGAGCAAACAGACACCACCTCCACTCTACCGTGCAAAGCTATGATCAATCAATTTGTTCTCTCCGTCTAAACGTTTGATGCAGCTGCACCTATAGGAACACACACAGCCACAGCCACAGACACAAAAACCTTGAATGACATGTACGCTCACACACATACACAAACAGAGCGAGAACAAGAATACAATTTCATTTTCGAGGGTAATAACACGAGCATATTTATACTTCTTTTTGTTTCACATCCAGCCTTCGCCTGTGGAGGGTCTACATTAATACAAACACATTATAATATTCATAGAGAGTCAATAGAAATTAAATAAATGCAAATCAGTATTGATAGAATAAATAAAGAAACTACGTCACAGAGACAAAGAGAGAGCGAGAGAGAGAGAGAGAGTGAGAGAGAAAGAGAGAAAGAGAGACAAAGAGATAGACAGACAGAGACAGACAGACAGACAGACAGATAGACAGACAGAGACAGTGAGTCTGAGAGAACGAGAATGAAAGAGAGAGAGACTTGGAGAGAAAAGTGAGAGAGCAAGAAAGAAAGAGAGAGATTGAGAGAGGGAGAGAGAGGGAGAGAGAGAGGGAGAGAGAGCGTGACAGAGTGAGAGAGAGAGTGTGTGTGTGTGTGTGTGTGTGTGAGAGAGAGAGAGAGAGAGAGAGAGAGAGAGAGAGAGAGAGAAGAATAACACAATGCATGAATAATGCATTCATACATAGGCTGTTGCCTCATGTGAGGAGCAACCAGTATATCAATATTTGGTGGCATGAGGTAGGAACGATAACAATCAGCTTGTTATTAGTCTATAATTGTGATGTGCTAATCTTACACATTCTGTACCTTCATGCATGTGCTTGTATATATATATATATATATATATATATATATATATATATATATATATATATATATATATAAATATGTGTGTATGTATGTAATTTTGTGTTACTGATTTTAATGAGTATTTTTTAGTGAGTTCATGTTACGTGTGAGGATGTGAGTGAGCGTGACATGAGTGTGAATGGAGTGTGTATGAAATCAACCAAACAAGATTCCTGTTCTCTAAATGTGGAAATACAGTATCATGTTATATTGCATCTTTCCACACATTAAGCAAGAAATGGCAGTGTATTGCGACATAAATGTATTGTAGGTATACATGGATGTATTTCTTAATGACATTAACTGCTTTGCAGCTAACGTGTGTACACACGCACCCACGTGCATTCACACATAATAATAATAAGAAAAAGAATTATTATTATTATTATTATTATTATTATTATTATTATTATTATTATTATTATTATTATTATAATTATTATAATTATTATTATTATCATTATTATATATTATTATTATTATTATTATTATTATTATTATTATTTATTATTATCATTATTATTATTATCATTATTATGTTATCATCATTATTATTATTATCGTTATTGTTATTGTTGTTCTCGTTCTTCTTGTGATTCTTGTTCTTGTTCTTGTTGTTATCATTGTTATTGTTATTATTCTTTCTTTGTTTAATTATCTATCATTATTTATCATTATCACCATGATGATGATGGTGATGACCATTATTATTGTTGTTATTGTTGTTGTTATTGTGTTGTTATTAGTTTTGCTATTATCATTATCATTGTGCTCACCTTTTTTGTGTCTCATTTTCTACGCCATCTTTAATGGCCACAGAAGCTGGCACAGTTGGGTTTTTTGTTTTTGTTTTTGTTTGTTGTTGCTTTTCTTCTTCTTCTTCTTCTTCTTGTTTTTACAATGCCATGATGATGATGTCGATGAGGATGATAATCATGAAGCTATGAAGTTCCATCTAGAACCGAGACTTCGCGACAAGGCTTGTACTCTACGTTCACTACAATAATATATCCTGGCGTCAAACAGGTCCGAGAGATACATACACCTGCGGTGCTGGTCAGAAAATTTGAGCAACACCCTCATCGACGCATCCCTGAAGTGGTTGAGACTCGAATGTGTGGTTTCAGTCTTCCCGATGAGTCCATAGCACGCCCAACTCTGGGTAGGAGCCGGTTAGAGCCGAAAAATCCAAGAATAATATAGTTTTTGAAGGTGGTCCGCTGCGTTAACCACTACACCACGGTGCCTGGTCCAAAATAATCACTCATCAATTCCAGACATTAACAAACATTCCACCCACCCAGTACACACAACACACCAACACAAGGAGCGTGATTTTAGCCATCCTCTGTGTTGGATTGCACTAAGCACTGTTGCTATGACACCAACATCCCATAATAGCACGTGCCCGCCTCAGGATCAGTTAGCTATCTGTTAGGGTAGGGTGAATGTAGTGAAGTATGTGGACTGGAATGTGGTGCTAGACTTGTTTTTCTTCTCCTGCTTCTTTCAAAACAAGTGTGACCACCCTCGTTCAAGCAAACAGAAAGCAGAAAAACATGAAAATAAAATCAGAACACGTATTGAATACAACAAAACAAAACAGGTACCAATTATCAGCCAACTGGGTTTTGTCAAGCGTAAACATAAGACAAAAAAAACATACAACAAACAACAAATGCAAAATTACAACAGGGAAGTTTCGCTGTTTTCCCACCAATTTTTTTATTTGTTGTTTGTTGTTTTGATGTTTGTTGTTTGTTGTGTTATGTTTACGCCTGACAAAGGCCATTTGGCCGAAAATTTGCGCCTGCTTCTTTCGTTCTTCGTCTACGTAACCAGGCCTCATCTGGCGATGAACATCTCCATTTTTTTTCAGTTTTCACTGGTTGCTTTGGACGTTGAGGTGCAGGACTTTGGCGCTACTTCATCCTGAAGGGACGTCAATGGACGAGCGTCATTCTCCTCTAATTTAGATGACCATACAGACAAGGCTGAGGCAGCCGAGATGTGGTTTCTAACAAGATTGTTGAGAGTTCCATGGACAGCAAAGAAAACAAACGAGGCAGTCTTGATGGAGGCAGACACAAGAAAATCATTGATAAGGAAGATTAGGAAATACATACAAGCAACATTTACAGGCCATTTTATAAGGAAAGGAAAATTGGAGCACCTGGTCACAACAGGAAAGCTGGAGGGAAAGAGAACACCAGGTAGACCCAGAGAGAAAACATTGGACGGACTTGCAGGGTGGCTGAGGACAGAGAGGGTGGAAGATGTACTCGCGGCGACAAGGGATAGATAGATATGGAGGGCCCCGATCGCCAACGCCATGTGGCAGGGCACATGATGACAGAAATGATACAGACACTTGCGTTATACTGCATGGTACCATGGTTTGCCTGCATGTCTGGTACCACTGACTTCAGCCATCCAGATGTTCTGTAGGGGTTATCCCGCCATTAGCCCATGGCCAAAAGACCTGTTCTTTGAGAACAGAGTGTTAGGGCTTTACATGACTTTTATCCGCCTGATGGTTCCGTCATAATGACATTAACTCTTTGACTCCGGCACCCTGTCCACCAGCATCCCGCATTGTCAATCATGCTAACATAGTAAAATCTTAACCCTTTGATTCCTTCACCCTATTTCTGCAGGAAGCTGGTGGATAGAGTGAGAGAGTCAAAGAGTTAAAGTTTTTGCAGTTGGTGGACAAGGTGCGGGAGTCTAAGGGTTAAGGGCATGTCTTTGGTGTGGCTCTGCCAAATGCAACGCCTATCCGTCCTGATAGAAACCCTGGCCAGTTGGTCTGGGACTGTTTATTCAATAAGGTGAGCCTGATTTATTTAGCAGGTAAAACCTCCATGTCTTAAAGCTGTCTGCCGTCAGCCATCTGTGACATACCAGTGGGGTATGGTCACCCCACTACCAAGTGGGAAGTAGTATGGTCACCCCCACTACCAAGACGGAATTAGTATGGTCACCCCACTACCAAGTGGGAAGTAGTATGGTCACCCCACTACCAAGTGGGAAGTAGTATGGTCACCCCACTACCAAGACGGAATTAGTATGGTCACCCCACTACCAAGTGGGAAGTAGTATGGTCACCCCACTACCAAGTGGGAAGTAGTATGGTCACCCCACTACCAAGACGGAATTAGTATGGTCACCCCACTACCAAGTGGGAAGTAGTATGGTCACCCCACTACCAAGTGGGAAGTAGTATGGTCACCCCACTACCAAGACGGAATTAGTATGGTCACCCCACTACCAAGTGGGAAGTAGTATGGTCACCCCACTACCATGTCGGAATTAGTATGGTCACCCCACTACCAAGTCGGAATTAGTATGGTCACCCCTCTACCAAGTCGGAATTAGTATGGTCACCCCACTACCAAGTGGGAAGTAGTATGGTCACCCCACTACCAAGTCGGAAGTAGTATGGTCACCCCACTACCAAGTCGGAATTAGTATGGTCACCCCACTATCAAGTCGGAATTAGTATGGTCACCCCACTACCAAGTCGGAATTAGTATGGTCACCCCACTACCAAGTGGGAAGAAGTATGGTCACCCCACTACCAAGTCGGAAGTAGTCTGATCACCCCACTACCAAGTCGGATGTAGTATGGTCACCCCACTACCAAGTGGGAAGTAGTATGGTCACCCCACTACCAAGTGGGAAGTAGTATGGTCACCCCACTACCAAGTGGGAAGTAGTATGGTCACCCCACTACCAAGTGGGAAGTAGTATGGTCATCCCACTACCAAGTGGGAAGTAGTATGGTCACCCCACTACCAAGTGGGAAGTAGTATGGTCACCCCACTACCAAGTCGGAAGTAGTATGGTCACCCCACTTCCAAGACGGAATTAGTATGGTCATCCCACTACCAAGTGGGAAGTAGTATGGTCACCCCACTACCAAGTCGGAATTAGTATGGTCACCCCACTACCAAGTCGGAATTAGTATGGTCACCCCACTACCAAGTCGGAAT